>KZ992806.1:0-15791 GCA_003614735.1 Thamnocephalis sphaerospora | reverse complement strand
CAGGCAGACGTGCGCAATACGCTGATCGGAACGTAGCCATTTACAATCCGCAGGACAGTGGCGCTGGCGAGGGCAATTTAGCCAAGAAGGAAGGACGGTCCCTGTACCGACCCCAGCCATTTGTGATGGCTGGAAAGGCGAAGCCAGTAGCGCCTGCTCGATTGACGCCAGTCCGGTCGACGCCATCTCGATCGGCGCCATCCCGGCCGTCACATCCGTCGTCGACCAAGACGGCTCCTATCGCTGCTCTTCCAAAGCCTGGCCGGCGCAACTTGTTTGACGAGGAAGACGAAGAGGACGAAGCTGAAAAGGATAAGGTAAAGCGCGAGTATGGCTGCGCGCTAGCTGGTAAGCTAATCCAGCCATCGCTGCCCAATACCATCTATACCTTGGTAGATCCTGAGTGATGCCCAACGGAAAAAGCGCAAATTGAATGTTTTCATGGAGTCGCTCAAACGGTAAGTGGTCAAGATGTTTGCGGGATGTCGTGTAGATGTCGAGGAAGAATCTGATTCGCCCCTGCCGATGGCGGACAGCGAGAATGAGGATCTTGAAACGAGAGTGGGCACTCGCAAGAGCCAGTCTAGCACGAGTGGCAAGGATAACGGGCGACAGTCGCTTGTGCCAAGAACGGGTAGGAACAGAAGGCCTCGCGAAAAGCGGTTAGAGAGAAACTGAACAATTGCCACGGTAGCATTTGAAGGGCGCCAGGGTTCGCATGATGTAGGCGATCCAAGAACCACCAATCTATTTGTATCCAACATTCCGGAAGGCGTAAGTTGGGAAGCAGCCGTGACTGTGCAACTGCTGGCAGCTCATCTGCCGCGCCGCTCAGATTGACGAACAGACGTTGGCGGAGCATTTTGGAAAGTACGGGTCGATTGCCAGCGTCAAAATCATGTGGCCGTGGTCTCAGGAAGAAAAGGCTCAGAAGGCGGGACGACTGTGCGGCTTTGTTGCTTTTATGCGACGAAAGGACGCCGAAGAAGCCTTGGCCAAGCTGAACGGAGCCCCGCTGCGGGGAAATCCACTGGCCTGCGGCTGGGGAAAGACGGTGCCGCTGCCGACAAAGCCGTTCTACAGTAAGCGCCCATGTGCAGCGCTTGCAGTCCACCTGCTGACTATGATGTTTGCAATAGCCGCGCGCAAGGAAACGAAACAACTTACTACCGGCCAGCCATTCAATGCTCAGAGCCCGCGCAGACGCTCAAAAGGTACAAAGGTGGCATAGTGGTCCCGATCGTATGCTTGCGCTCAACGGTAAATATACACTGTACGCTGTTGTCTCCTGCTTGTACTCTATAGGTCGTTCGTCGGGATCGACAACGCAGGCCAAGGTAGGCATCGCCATGTGGCATGTGGCACGTACGCGTATATGTTGCGTTGATGGTGCTGACTGAATCAAGGCGGAGGTGCTGGAGGTGCATGTGCAGAAACCCAAAGACCGTGGCACTGTACATCTCATTCACCGGATGGTCGAGCGTGTGATTCGCCATGGCCCTCGATTTGAGGTGGGATATCGCACCGCGTTGGTCCGCTTAATTGAAGCCGCCACTTATACTGGTTCCGATGCAAGGCGGCGATTATGGAGCGCGAGAAAAACAATCCCAAGTTTGGCTTTTTATTTGACCACCGCGTACGTACCGCCGCTGTGACCCGTACTGACTCGCACTGCTAAGCCGACCTTTGCGGAACATGTTGGATCAACAGCACCCCAATCACGTGTACTATCGCTGGAGGCTGTTTGCGTCCCTCAACGGCGATCGGTCTTTGGGATGGCGTGAGCGTCCGTTCCGCCTATTTGACGAAGGTGCGATCTGGTTTCCGCCAACGACGCATGGCGAGCCCCGTGAGGTGAGCGCTTTAGGCCTACCCTTGGTGCTGGTACACGCAGCTAAACTGTTGCTGCATGGCAGGATCGCGTGAGCAGCATGGATATCAGCGCTGAATCGGACGCCGAGTACGAGCAGGAACGCGAATGTCTACCCAGAGGCCAGTTTGGACCGGTAGCCAGACGACGCCTGATCAAAATGATCCGACTTCACACAGAACACGAGCACAACCCCGAGATGCTCCATCGTATCGGAGAGCTTTCTATCAGCCATGTTGACTGTGCAAATGAGGTATGCGGAACTGGTGCATTCATGCGGTGGGTCGCGCGCTTATACATTGCTAATCCGCGCTTAGGTGATTGATGTAATCACGCAATCACTTTTGTTGCCCGATACACCCTATCTGGCCAAGCTGGTTCGTCTCCGGCTAGTGACCGAAATTCTGCGCCACAGCGGACAGCCCATTCCCGGTGCTTGGAAGCTACGCGCCGGGTGAGCTGCAATGCAGTGCGTACTAGTCTACTCGCAATAGTACTAATACCGCCGAATACGTCCATGTAGCTTTGAAACAAGCTTGCCGCAGATTTTTGCACACTTTGGCCATGTGTTTAGCACTATTGCATCTCGGTTGAAAGCAGACAACTTTAAGGTATGTATGTAGGTGCGCACAAGGGGAAGCGGCGCAGTCAGCTAATACACTGTGTTATCGCAAGCGGCAAGTCTTTGACCATTTGCACGCTTGGGAAACGCATTCGCTGTTTACGCACGACCAGCTGAGTGATTTTGCCAACAAATTCGACAACGCCAATAGCACGTTGAAGGACACGAGCGAAGAGATCAATGTGGAGACTCCGGTAGTGCCACGGGTAGAACGCGTTGGCTTTCGTCCTATTGGTGCAGCATCAGCTGAAGAGTCTGCGATGCATCAGGAAATGGTGTCTATAGCAGCCAGTAGTGCAGTGACAACGCAGAACGGTGATGAAACTGGTGCTCGCCATGATGCGGACAAGGAAGAAGAGGCCGACGATGCTGATATTGATGGCGAGCCAATGTCTGAGCTAGAGCCAGCTGCATGCCCGCCAAGTGCTCGCAGCGACAGCGAAGAGGATATCGATGGTGCGCCGATTACCAACATGGCATACTCGGATACCCACACCGCTGCCAACGCCAATCATGCCGATGATGATATTGACGAAGACATTGACGGGCTGCCAATCCCCGCGGCCGACGACGACGACGACGACGAGGAAATTGATGGACTACCGATGGATGTCAGCAGCCTGGAGACGGGGCACGACAGGCTCCCATCGGAGCTGACTGAGAAGGTTCAAAGGTACCAGGCCAGTCTTGCAGCTATGCCGCACTTGCACGCCGACGAGCTTGCACGGCGCGTCGATGCATTTCGTGAACGGCTCATACATTCGCAACAAGTGCCACCAACTGGCGGGACTGAGCCGCATGCAACCGCACCAACAACAGCAGCCCAGCAGCAGCCGACTGGTACTCAGCCGTCGTCGGTGGACGATATTGATATGTTTGCCGCCTAACCGTCGCAATCAATGTGGATAATGCGCGATTTGGCGTGAACACAGGCAGCTTGGCATTAAATAGCGAGAATCCATAATGTACGCACATATGCTGTCTCAATGCCGGCAGAGGGGTCAGCTGGATACCAACATTGTCAGACACGCTGCACAAGCACTTTATCGCAATCCATCTTGTTACCAATGTGTAATGCATTGTCGCTGTTAGGAGAACCGCAAGCATATTGATATGTACTTGTTCGCTCTGGCAAACTGTTCAGCGCACACGCCTTTTGAGCAAAAATCGACACGGTATTTAATGGAGACCAGTGTCTATAGCATGGCGAGTGATATATCATGGCAGTATGCGCTCACATGCGCTTGCTTCCATCGGAGTAGGTTCCGCTAATCTCCCGACGCTTTCCAAAATTCATACCAGTCTGGCTGGCGCCTTCGTAGTAGCCATATTGCGCGGTATTGATCACGCCCTTACCGGCGTTGAGCTGCTCATCTGTGAACTGCACCTCCTGGTGGGCAGAAGTATTTGGTGCGTGAGCGGCGAGCGCGCTGTCTAGTCCGTGCACATTCTTCACTTACATGGCGCTCCGACAAGCGCGGACCTAGGATGGGCACGTCACAGCCAGCCTTGGCGGCGTGGCGCGACACGGAGAAGATGGCATCCACCACCTGATGAACAGCAAACAAATGCACATTAGCCTGATCAAGCACACGCCACACCGTGCGCACACTTTTAAGGTCGAGCTTACCTGGGGCGGATTCTTTTCTTCATACAGGTCGACCGTCTGAAAAAGATCTGCTGCCGGACAGCCAAGATCGCGTGCACCCTCCAAAAACTTGTTGATATTCTCCATCTGGCAATGTATAACGGTCAGCCAGTGGGCGATATTGGAGGGCAGATGGCATCGCACACGTACCTGGATAAAGGGCATTCGACTAGCGCGATACTTGATCGTACCAGGACGTAGCGTGTTCATCAACCTAGCAACGTCAACCGCAGCTCCGAGTGAGCAGAGCTGCGTTCTGGAGGCAGTGCCCGGCGATACATGCGCGCCGGCGCTTACTTGCAGAGAATGACGCCGTCGCGCAGCGCCACAAGAAAAGACGTGTCCTCTGGGAACGATTCGCCCGTCACCTGCTCAATCCACTCGCGCGCCTGCTGCTCGCGCACAGGATCGTGTTTGGCCGCCAGCCGCTCGCGCAAGTCAGCGTCCAAGCCTTGAATTACGTCTGTCATGCTAGTAAGCGGAAAACAAGAGTGCGTGATGCGCCGGCGGCGGTGGTTGGTTGGGCAGTATGCAGTTGACGAGGCAGCCTACAGTGAAACCAGGCGGCAAAATGGACGGCAATCGCGCGTGGATGCGTGCTCGGACAAGAGGAGGTGCAAAGAATGAAAAACGAGTCAGACCGGTGAAATGCCTGGGCGGCTCGCTTGGCGACAAGACTGGGTAGAAGAGGCGGGCGCCCGTTCTGCGACGTTTGATGCAGACGTGAGTGCGCCGTCCCCTGCACTAGTATTATATTAAAGCGCGACATGTGCTTGTCTGTACAGCTCAAATGTGCTTACAAAGAGGCGGCTGTGTCCGGGCGCACGTGCGTTGCGACCGCACCGTCTTCCGCGATGAGCGCTTCGGCTGGAATGCCGTAGATGCGTGCGGCGTTTCCGCCCATAACACGGCGCAGTACACCGTCAGGCAGGCCTAGATCCAGCAGCGCAAACAGCTCGGAGCACCACTCGTGCGGGATGTTGGGCCAGTCAGTACCGTAGAGAATGCGGTCTGGATGAGCCAGGATCCATTGACGCAGATCCGCGCTGGTGTAGCCGCCAGGCAGTTCAGGTCCGAAAAAGTCGGTGGTAGCTAGTGTGGTATCTAGATAAAGGTTGGGAAACTCGCTCAGTAACGCAACGTACTCGCGCGTCTCGTTGTTGCCAAGGTGTGGCACCACTAGCACGAGGTCCGGATGTCCTTCCAGCACACGGCGGATACGCGACACATCGCAGACGGTGTACGTGTCCAGGCCGAGACCGCGGCTATTGGGCTCACGACCTGTGTGGAAGAGTACGGGTAGGCCGCGCTCTGCACACAGCCGGTAGATTGGATCCAGCTTGGGATCATCGGCGGCGATGCGCATGACATGCGAATGGAGCTTGATGCCGCGCAGGCCAGCATCGAAAGCGCGAGCCAGGATGGCCGTTTGCTCGGGCTCATCGGGGAATACCGTGGCCAGGCCAGTGACGCGCTGTGCGCCGTAACGATCGTTGATTTGCTTTACCAGCTGCACCATATGCTCGTTCAGCGCATCGGCCATCCCTTGCATCCCGCGTCAGCATGAGCATGCGAGTACGGATCCCCAGTCGGCGCGCCTACTTGCCTGGCTTATGAGCATACTATAATAGCACCAGATGACGAATACCATGGTCCAGCAGAAAGTCAACGTCACGCTCGCGATACGCGACCGGCCAGTAGTGCTCATGGAAGAAGCTGCATCGTGCACGTGTTAGCGATGCTGCTGGCTGCTCGGGTACCGTCACCTACCGCTGAACTGCGTCCATGAGACGGTCGGGGAAGACATGCACATGTGCGTCCACCACTGGCCACGCCAACCGTGTGGGGACATGCTGGCGCCGCACCGGTAGCGGCAGTCGACCAGGCAGCGGAAGCAAGTCGCGCAAACAAGGGCACACGCCGGCAGGCACAGTATCTACCGCTGTTGCTGCTGCTTGGTCGTGTACCGCCTCGTCAGACATGGTCGCTTGTGCTGCTGGGGCTACGGGATTGCTCATTGCTGCTGGGAAGAATGCGGTGGGTGTTCACACGAGGCCAGCCAGCCATAATTAGGGCATGGATACGTGTACGCCGAGGTCCAATTAGCGCAGCCGATAGACGACGCAATAGCGCGTTAAAGCGGCGAATTCTCTGATGCTCAACGCTTGCCCAAGGACGCCAGACAAGAGTGCGACGCTGTTTTAGCGTAGTGCAAGCTGATCAAACGTTCCGGCGTGCTGCTGGAGACGAGCGTGTAGTGGGGTGGCTAACGAGCCCATTGCCGCGTCACACGAGCAGTGGCGGAAGAGAGTTTGACCGAGCGCCACATTCAAGCGCCGCTCACCGATGTCAAGGGATGGGAAGCGACGCCTGGACGGCCTTTGTTAGTGGATAACGGCATCAGCGACCGCTAGCATAAGACTGGCTGGCTCAGTGGTGCACCGGCATGCAGATCAGCGATGCATTCCCGTGGCGCGCGTGTGTTTGCGGTATTGCAACTACCGTCTTTGAAAATGCGACCGTCGACTGTAGCGTCTCTGCGTATCTTTCGATCGTCGCTGTCGTTGACAAAGGCATGGCTTGATGTAACCGTTGACGTATGTGAGCAGACTGTGGTCAAATCACAGTAGCTGGATGCAGAGTATTTCACAGGGTAGTGGCACCTCGTGTTGCCGTCGCGCAATCCTGCTGGCTTGATATTGGGCGGTGACAATCGTCTACGCGTTGCTCGTGGGCAATAGGAGCGACCGCTTCAACCTAGAGTATAGCGCGAACGCCGTGATCGGCTCATTGCGGTACCGCAGAGGCGCCCTCTGGCATTGTGTATGCGCTTTCCTTTATAATTAGCATTCATGGCGAGGAATAAATGAGCCTGCAATGGGCCTGTGTTGCTCGTGGTAATTCAATTTCATGCGCAACAAGTTTCCGCGCGCATTGTTGCGACTTGTTCGCCATCGATACACCTGGCAGCCTCAACTGCAGGCCATCCTGCCTGTCGACGTACTTACAGTGACGGCAACCGCGTCAAGACAAGCGGCCCAGCCGAATAAAAATGGCGATGCCGTGCTGACCTGGTCACTGCCGACTTGGGGTTTGATTGCCAAACGAGCACAACAGCGCAAACTTTGGTGTTTCAGTTTTTCACATAGGCCTCCTCTGCGTGCAGAAGTGGCAGGACAAAACGTTGGCGGAATGCACGTATGGTAAGGGAGCTGCCGTTCAGGAGAAGGAGGTTGCACAAGTAGGTTCCAGCACCGCCAGCGGGAAACCCAGCCCACGACGCTCATATAATAGGCGCGTGCGTGCGCCGCCGCCAACGCCGCAGCGCCATCCACCAACAGCCACCTACTCCTGTCTTCACTTCAAGTTACGCGTGAATATCTACCGCTCTGCCACCATGAAGCTCATCGCTATTCCAGTTGCACTAGTCGCTTTTGTTGCTGCGCTCGCGTTGGCGCCCAACGTAGAGGCCGCTCCCCAGCTTCGTGGCTTCGTAAAGTGCTACCGTCCTGTGCCTGGTGGCCCGTGCATGTACCATGAGTAGGTGTAGTGCCAAGTTCTGATCAAACAACAACCAGCGGCTGGTCCGCCAGTGCAGTGCAAGCTCTGCTTGGCATGGCGCTTGAGGCGACGCACACCACTAGTATGGATATCATTCAAGGATACGGATACTGTCTTGGCTGCCTTGTAAACGCAGTGCACCATCAAGCTCCCTTAAAGATGTATCATGCTTAGATGGCGCCGTGCCACCACTGCACTCGACACGTGTGACGCTACGAGTAAAGCTATTCATCATAACCATCTACTCTACATAGTGTGCATGCCCGTTGGTTTGGTTACGCGAGCATGGTTTGCTGCATTCTACTGCATTTTGGCAGCGTGGATGCTGCTGCCGTCTGGTGTCTGCTGTGAACCCCTTATTCATCTTCATATCTGACTTTGTTCAGTTGGCTTGGGAGATATGTCTGGTATTGCAACACGCGCACGCTATTTCGGCCACTGACCTTGGCATGCAGGAGACTAGAGTATGAAACGAGCAAACATGTTACAAATGTGCTGCAAACCTATCGATAGCTTGAAAACAGTCTACGCAGCGGCTAACGTGTGTCGCAGCATCATTACCACGGCGCTCGTCAGTTGCGCTAATCCTATGCTAGCCGCCTAGCTCATCTCCCTACGAGATGTTAGCTATGCGACTCATCATCACTGCTGCCGCAACTGCTGCAGCGCTGATCCTTGTGACCAGCAAGGTCAAAACACTCTCAATTGCTAGCATAGATATCCTGGGATGTGGCCGCGCCAACACCATCCAGACCTCCAAGTGCACGAGTCTAATACGTTGCTTTGCAATAAATGCTGACTACAGCCGGGTACCCAGGCGTGTTGCTTTAGGCTGGTCCCCGTCTTTGGGTAACGTTTTGTCCATTGAGTGCGTGGCAAAACAGCTGACACGATGTCGGCGACATCGGCGATACACGGCTCGCGTCTTTGCTTTCCCCACCCTACCACTGCTGCTTGTGATTCATGCTTGTGCGCAGACTGCCGACTCGCCATGCGGTGACCCACGCACTGACTAGTGGCGGTGTGGCACCTGGGCTTTCCCTTACCATCGCCACTGCTGTTCGTGGTTTCTCTGCTGCGCGTCATTTAGAGTCAAAGCGATCGCGTAGCCTGGAGACTGGTAGACCGGCTGTCTCTTCGCAGAAGAAGGAAATCGCCACTGCTGAGAAAAGAGCAGGCAGGACGCAGCACAAGCAGACTGTAAAAGCCAAAGAATTGCCGGTGCGCAGCGGACAACAAGCTAGACAGCGGCAGGGTAATGAGACGCCAGCTGCTTCAAAGGTACTTGGTGGTAGTGCGAACGTGTTTGCAAAAAAAGCTCTAACCACAATGTTGCTGTAAGCCTGTCGCCAAAGTTTGGATGGCACGGCCGAGTGCAAAGCACGCCCAAATCATCCGCAGATTACAGAAAGCGACCCGTGACCGGGATGTACTTCAAGCGTGGATGCTGCTGCAAGCGCTAGCAAACGATGGCGTTCTCAGTCAGTTACCGCCGATACAACTGGGCCACATGTTTGATATGCTGATGACGCTGCAGTCGCCGGTGCTTGATGACTTTCTCGGACTGCTCAGCAAGCAAGAGGCGCGCTTACCGAACTGTGCCATGTACGCGCGGTGGATACGCTACGAGGCAGATTCGGACCGAGCAACCCAGGCGTTCAGCATATACCTCCATTACCGGCCGATAGCGCTGACAGAAGGCGGCAAACCAATGATAGAGGAAGTCATCAACCTACTGTGCGCCAGCAAGTATCGCGTGAGCACCTCGCTGTTTATGTTGTTTGCAAACCATCTGGTTGAAGCAAACAAGCCGTGGCTGGCGGTGTACTATGACCAGATTTTGCGCGAAGCATGTCGCCGGCACGCAAACGGCCTAATGGAGCTTTGCGACAAACTGGCTGCTACAGGCTACGTAGTGGCGCCCGATGTGCAGTCCTGGTTATTCCATGCTGCTGTTATCGACACACATACCGAGCTGAAAACACTGCGCACTCTATACACAAATATTTGCGCCGCAGAGCGTGAGCTTACGCCTGACGGCATGGCAAAGTTGATGTCTGCGTTGTTGGGCTCTTCCTCAAGCACTGTACCGACAAACGCAAAGGACAAAGCTTTCAACAGGGAAAAGATAGAGCTTGCCGTAGAAATATTTTGTAGCGAAGCACGCCGAGGCAATTGTGCCAGGACACATATCCCAGGCATAATATTGCAGCGGCTGGCAATGATGGGCGACTACGACAGAGTAGAGGCATTCTACCAAAAATGCAACAGTCTTGTGGGGCGAAACGCCTATACCGATAACGGATACGCAACTATGCTGCTGAGGCGCAACAAATACGAACAGCTGTGCAAGCTGGTCGACAAAGTGTTTGCCTATTCTTTCCAAAAGTTGCCAGATGGCCGGCTTGTCAGCGCAAAAGGCGAGCGCGTCATCTACAAGGATCCGGTGGTAATGAAGATGCTTGATGTTGGCACCGATGTTGATACACAGGCTACTGGCGGTGAAGCAAGTAAAGACACCGCAGCCCCACCCATGTCGACCGATTTGGTGGCCAGCTCA
The DNA here is from genome assembly GCA_003614735.1 of Thamnocephalis sphaerospora. NCBI lineage: Eukaryota > Fungi > Zoopagomycota > Zoopagomycetes > Zoopagales > Sigmoideomycetaceae > Thamnocephalis > Thamnocephalis sphaerospora. Next base: position 5,530 of record KZ992806.1, on the reverse strand, counting down.
ACTGGAGTGCTGCATTGCTGGCCATTCATCGGGCTGACTAGGCTTCAGATTGACGTTTGCCGCAAGCAATCAAAGTACCAGACTGCTATGGACGCGTACCAAAGGTTCAGAAGTGCCGGATTTGTAGACCTGAACGTATGCGAGGCGGCCTTTTGGTCGATGCTGGATGCCGACGACTATTCCGGCATGATGTCGGTGATGAGCGATTTGGAGCAGACCGACCTGCCGCTAAGCACGGTCATTGCCCAGGCGCTGATCGAAATTCACCTACGACGCAATGACCTGGATGGCGCAGAACGGATTCTGAACGCACACCTTGCCGTACGCACCAGAACGTTGCGGTACGATGCCGAAATGGGACGTCCGAGTACCGCTATTCTGTTTGGCCAGCTCATCACGCGACACGCAACGGATGGGCGTATGGACAAGGCAAAAGAGCTTTTTGAGCAAGGATGTACTATTCCGGACATTTCCAAGGCGGAAGTTGCCAGCGGGTTATTTGTCGCTTGTAATTTACGCCAGTCGGTTGAAGAGATGCTAGCAATTGCCGCCTACGTCCAAGAGCGAGGTTGCCAAATGGACTCGGGCAACTATGGCACCATGATTTATTTATTTGCTAAAAAGGGCGAGTACAATCTGGCACACGATTGGTATGCGCGAGCCATGGCAGACGGCATCAAGATGGACGCGTTTCTTTTTGCCAACATGCTACAGGTATACTCTTACGCTGGACGCGGCGCCAAGATGACGGCATTTTACCAGCGTGTGCGGCGCGAAGACAACGTTCTCATCGACCACGCCATCCTTTCAGTGCTGTGCGACTCGGCCGGGCACAACATGGGCGTCCGGGAGCTTGAAGGGTTTTGGAAAGACGCACTCGACGATGGCCTTCAACCCAACGAGAATAACTACGCCTCGCTGATTGAGGCGTACTGGCGATTGAACGAACTAGACAAGGCGGCCACGGCGCTGCTCAAAGACATGCCACGTGCTGGGTTTGCTCCCAATTACTATATGCTGCTGGCGGTGCAGCGTCTGGCCAGCAAGCATGCGCGCAAGGACATTCTCAGGCCGGTGCAGAAAGCCCTAGCAAACCACAAAAGCAGTCCGAATCATGATGGCAAGTCATCATGAGTGTAGCCTATAATAAATAAAGCTTGTTTCTCTGCCAGACTCAACGGCTGCATCCATCATTGTCCATGGCGGCGGGAAAATCTGCACGGCCGTGTCTGCGTCGTTCATATGTGCACGCACGATAGAAGGGGCAGTCGACTCTTCCAAGGCTACACCGGGATCGTCGTCCGAATGCTCTGTCCCCGGGCATGCGACACCGTATATACCACCGTTATCTGGCTGTTGCGCGCACTGTCGACAGTCCACGCCTATCCACTGCTTGTGGCCCATGCGCTTTTGACCGCGCACATGTGTTCGCGTGTTCTTGGGCCGTGTGCTACCTTCGCCTCGACGTGCCACTTGGTCTTTGCCGCTTTAGTCGGCCACACCGCACGTCTTGGGCTCACACGCCTTTCGCCCCTTATCCGAGCTGTGTATGAGCCAGCTACCGTAGCTTGCCTGTACGATTCTTTCCTAATTACCGTCACTGTCACTGTCACTGTCACCAACACCTCCTTACCGCCGCCACACCTTCTCTTCCTAGCCATTCCCATACTCAGTCACTAACGGCAGGTTTGTGCTGCTCAGTTAGACGATAGCGTAATCGTCCTACCGCTCCATTCTTCAATTGCCAACTGTGCAATGACCGCACCCGAAGCCATTGCCGTCGAGTCGGCCACAGCAGTAGCGCAAGAGGCTGCGGCTGTCACAGACCCTCTAGCGGCTGCAGTCACCAAGTCGGAAAAAGCAGCGCCTACAGAGGCGGCCGGCGATAGCACCGTCTTGCTCGCGAGCACGACACCAGCAGCGGCGACACCAGAGTCGGCCACGGCAGTAGCAGACGAGCAAATCGCACACACAGCGTCGGTGTCTAGCGAAACTGCGGATAGCGTGCCTGAAGCCCAGACTGCCAGCGTACTGACAAACACAGGCGTCGTGGGGCCAGCAACGCCTACCCATGCTGCTGCAGCGAGTAATATTTCGATCTTGAATGGCGTGGACAAAGTCGAGGGCAATCCTGAACACATGGATCCGCTCAATAATGCAGATGCACCATCATCACGCAGGGGGCGCGAGATACGCCGCCAGGCGAATGTGTCTAGCTGGTGGAGGTCCGGTGGACGACGCTCAGAGTCTGGCGAGCTGTGTCTGACGCGCGAGGACGTACTGATGCACGATGGCGTCGACACGCGGGCCGTGGCATATCTAACGTGGTCCCCAACACGCTCAACCGTGGGCAACGCCACCAACACTCCGACCGATAAGACAACGGTAGCTTCACTTGCCAGACGTGCACGTCTAACAATTGGCGGCAATAGCGGTAGGTAGTGTGCAAATTATGCCACCGACCGCTTTGCCGTGCGTAGCTTCTAACTCTTCCTGCCAGAGCCGGTGTCGTTCCGTGTCTCTTTGGAACATTGTTACGCGGTACACCGCGCCGCTCCCTCTGTCCTCTCCGATGTATACACAGTCTCTCCGGGGGCACATCACGGCGGCGCTCCACTTACGGCTGCTCAGGCTATCCCGCATATGCTGGTCGACGGCAAACCGACATCTGAGACTGCTGAGGACACCACTGTCACACAACCTGCGCCTCATCTCGTCACGGTGCTAGGCGCTGTGCAGCGTGGTCTAAAATCAAGGTCGCGTGCTTGGACATTTGCATTTGAGGATTCTGCCACGGCGGATGCGTGGGTAATGCAGCTGCGCCAAGCGCTTTATGGCCCGACCGGTACGTGGCCTCCATAGACGAGCCTTATGTCATTTGCTGACTTTTACGCTGCTCTTAGGTAAACCGGAGCGCACCAACTATCTCGTGATGTTGAATCCGTTTGGCGGAACACGCAACGCAGCGCGCATCTACAGCCAGATAGTAGTTCCTATGGCGCAACTCGCTGGCATATCTCTAACGCTACTTGGTAAGCATCGCTGGTAGCCAGTGCATTGATGTATATCGACTGCAAACACGAGGCGCTGACACGCTGGAATGATAGAAACTGAGCGTGCCAAGCACGCTATGGAATACGTACACGGTGCCGACCTAACGCCCTTTGGTGGCATTCTGTCCATCAGCGGGGATGGTCTTTTCCATGAGATTGTCGTATGTATCTGCAAACACGCGTTGACGATTATCCCGTAGCGTTTCTGACGCGTCATACGGTTCTAGAATGGACTGCTGACGCGCGAAGATTGGGAAACTGCACGTAGAATGCCACTGGGCATCATTCCCGCCGGTAGGCAAAATTGAAGATAGCAACTGTCGGCGCAACGTAGCCTATAATAACCATACGGGCGGTGGCTTTCCTGTAGGCACTGGCAATGCACTGGCGGTCTCTGTGGACCAGCCAACTCCGGAACTGGGCATGATTGCCGCCATTAGCGGTACGTCTCTGCAAAGCTTCGGCTTGTCGCGAGATCAGCTACATTTGATGTGACTATGAGGCACGCGACTAACACAAAGCACATTGCATGGTCATTATCATTGCTACAATTGTTTGCCAACAGGCTCTGCACGTGTCATGGATATCATGGCGCTGACGTCTTTGGAGACAGGCCGCACATACTACTCACACGAGATGCTTACGTGGTCGCTGGTGGCGGACGTCGACATTGAGTCGGAGCGATTCCGCTGGGCAGGGCCGGCTCGGTTTACCATGTCAGCGGTGGTGCGGCTGATCAATATGCGCAAATATCGTGCGCGCATCCACTATCTACTCGATCCAAAGGATCCCAACGCAGCAGAGGCTGGAGTGAGCGGCACCGATGTAACCGTCGTCACGACAGAAGGCCAGATATTGGTAGATGTGGAAAAAGACGATGGCGCACCGATGGCTGCGGACAATGCTGAAGTAGTCGACGTCAACCCACCGACGGCGCAGCATCCGTCTGTGCATGGACCCAAGCCAATCCTCACCGATTTCTGCCGCAAGCTGGGTGAGAGCGGTACTTCTCTCACGCTGCCACAGGGCTGGCATACATATGATGGAGCGCTGGAGCATTTCATTGCCACCTCCGTGCCCTGGATTGGCTCTGACGTGTTCATCTCCCCTGCTGCTGGTATCAGCTCTGGCCATATAGACCTTGTATGGTCTGCGAATCTGGGTGGACCGCTCAAGACCCTCTCCATGATGACAGACAATGGCAAGGGCGATTATCTGCGCTCCCAAAGCATGCGCTGGCACCAAGTGCGTGCATTTGTGCTGGAACCGCTTGGCCGCGCGAAAGATGAAAGCGTCAAGGGAATCATGGATGTGGACGGAGAGGTGGTGGCGTGCGAGTCGCTCGCCGTCGAGTGCTTGCCCGGACTTGCGCGCATCTTGACGCCCGCCTGGTTTGATGAAGCAAAGGTGGCGCGACGCAGTGCACCCGCGTCCAAGCAGTAGCGCGATTAGCGTACAGCCAGTACTTTTAGGCCGTAATCTAGCATACTGTGGCCCATCACTATCATTCATCTAATGCAGCGTGCATATTAATCCTAGACAGTAAGAATATAGCCGTGTTGGCGCAGAACAAGTCCGCGTTGTTTTGTGACTGTGGAGAGCCGAGTAGATTGCCCACTTGCTACCAAAATGACCCATTGCATCACACATAAGCACCTAATTGATTCGATGAAGGCCGATGCATTTGCGTGTACTTTTCGGAAATTGTGCCAACTAGGCAATATGGCCAATACGATTGTGCAAATACGCCAAGCTAGCGGTAGCTGCAGATAATACTAGCGCTTGCAAGCCAGCCATCATCAATATGAATGACTAACATAAAAGACAGCACCAATGCTATGCTTGATGAAACCAATAGTTGCACGCTAGTGGCTGCAATTTTGATGCCATGACAGGGACGCCGACAAAACACACAACGGCCCGATAAAAGATGCAACCGGCGAATCAGGCTAGAAAAGCATGGTAGCGCTGCATTAATTGGCGCGGTAAGTACATACAGCTGCACGCTTTATTGGTACATACACGATTAGTTTGGCCGTTGCCCGTGCGTTATTGCGGACCGGCCACACGCTATACTGTATGTGGCGCGCGCCAAGCTGCTCCCCACATCGATTCGCTTTACCAGAACGCTAGCAGCACACCATGTCCACAGACCCGGTAGACCTGGCATTTGTAAACGGGTTTGAATACGTAATGATGGCAAATGAAGACCCCAGTGAAATGAGAGCGCGCTATCTAGGACAGTGCTGCCAAATTCTGATCAGTACTTGGTCGCTCTGGGCGTTTATCAGCAATATGCGCAGTGCAGTATCAATGGTCGCCGCGCGTTGGCACCAACCAGTGCGCTGGGTCTGTCTTGTGCAAGCAGCCTCTGGGATAGTGTTTGGTACCATTCTGGGCCTCGCCTCTCTTCCGGGAGGTACCATTGCCTGATGGTGATGTGGATCGGCAGTCCACTCATGACCGCCAACTATGCG
>KZ992805.1:1853-15832 GCA_003614735.1 Thamnocephalis sphaerospora | reverse complement strand
CCACAAGTCGGCATCCTCGCGCATCAACGCCGGATCCAAATTGCTGCGTATGGTGCCGCTAAACAAGACCGGATCCTGTGGAACACCGGCTAGACGAGAGCGCATATCATGTGGACTGATCTTGCTGGTTTCAATGCCATCGATGAGAATGCTGCCCGTGGTGGCTTCCGTCAAGCGGAATAACGCATCGTAAATTGCAGAGCTGCTGATGCCTAGTTGACCGACAGATAGCAGATTGTTAGTGTACACGCATTTCACTGCTTGCACAAATGCGTAAACATACCAGGACGTGCAACAATGCCGATGCGTTCGCCGGGCTTCACGTCCAGCGTGACGCTGCAAACTCCTGGGCCTTGATCGGTAGCAGACTTTATGCTTATATTGTTCAAAGCAATCTGGCCATGTTGAGGCCACTACAGCGTCAAAGTAGTGTGAGCTTGGGCAGTGCCAATGCAGTGGAGCGCAGTTTCTTACATTACTGGGTGGCTGCTCGCTGTCCATGTCGGATGTAGGCTCCTGCTCGCTTTGGATATACTCTTGGACGCGCTTAACGCTTTGCGCCGCGTGCTCTACCCTGCCATAGTCACGAACCACCCACTGATGCAGGATGTGTTAGCGCAGCACTAATTTGCATGGCGGCGACTTTTACGCCACCCTACCGGAAGAGCGCCCGCAAACACCAGTGCAAACACCAGCACGATGCCAGCGGCACCAGCATTGACTGTGCTGCGGAACACAATAATCAAAGAGCAGCAGACCATCAGGGCGGCCGCAGACGCCCACTGAAGACGACATGCAAGCCATTGATCGGCCATGGCCAGTAGATAGATGGGGCGATTCACCGCATCGATGCGGGACACGTGCTCTACCGAAAACCAGTGTTCCATGCCGAAAGCACGGATAGTAGCCACACCGCTGGAGGTAGATTAGCAGAGAGATATTGCCAAGTCAAAGTCGGCGGCATAAACTTACTCGAGCGAGTCCGCGTTCAGCAAAAGAAGTGGACTTTTAGACGTGGATCTTAGACGCTTCAGCTCGCGCGCCGTAGATAGGAAACGACGCGACGTTGAAATGTATATGCCCGCTGAAGCACATGTAGACTGTGTGTTAGCGGTTGCTGCTGTGCCTAATGCGCAGAATGCTGCACTTACTTAGGAAAGCGACTGCAATCAGGTAGTGTGGCAGTATGATGCTGATTGTCAGTTGAGTGAGCAGCACCAGCCCGGCGCCTGCTAGGAAGGTGGCGATGTCGCTTGGGATGTCCTGGTCAATGGTCAAGACGTCCTTGCCAAAGCGACTCAAAATGCGACTGACAGGCGTCTGTGCAAAGAAGGCAGGCTTGGCGCCAACAACACGCTCGACGAGACGGTCGTGCAGAGAGCGGCTGGCAATGATGGCGGCCATACAGAGCGAGTAATTTGCTAGGTATACGGAGAATGTGAGGATAACCGCGCCAGCAAGATAGATGCCAAAGTAGACCGCATCGTGAACGTCTTCTCGCTTTTCGGCACTCCACTTGCGCAGAGTGTACATTTGTAGCGAGTCTATCACACTAATCAGCGTAAAGACAAAGGAAATTGCAAGCCAGCGCCCGTAGCCGCCGCTGGCGCGCATGTACTCCAGGTAACTAGCAAGCGGTTTGTCAGTGCCAGCACTATCTCCTGCATCATTTGCAGCATCTCCGTAGTCGGACAAGGCAGACAGCTCGTCAAGCACTGCATTGGCGGCGGAAGGTGCCGGAGCTTGAGCTGCCTTCTCATCTTCGGCGGCGGTGCCCAAAAGTGCATGTCCAGCCGACGTGCCGGGTATTTCATGCGGTTTTGCGTTGGCAACCTGCGCCGCCGGCAAGACTTCATCCGCCGAGCCTTGAGCAATGATGCGCCCGTCGCGCAGCTGCACTGCCATTACTGCACCGTTCATGCACAGGTCGACACGGTATGTGACCAGAATCCGCGTGCGGCCAAGCAACATCGGGCCAAGCAGACACTTTTCCACAATGTGTTTGGCCGTATGCGCGTCTACCGCAGACAGACAGTCATCAAGAAGTAGGTGGCGTGCCGGGCTGTACACTGCGCGTGCCAGCGCAATACGCTGCTTCAGACTTTCAGAGAACGTGGCACTCTTGCTTCCAACTTGGGTGCGATCGCCTACATCCAGCGTCTGTAGCTCTTGGTCGAGCGCGCACTCAAGCAGCACCTGGCGATAGCGTCCCTCGTCGTATGGTTGGCCAAAGAGAATGTTGTCGCGTATAGATGTGCTCTGCAGCCAAGGTTGCTGCGCTACATACGCAATGTTACTGCTTGGGGTGTCCAGATCGCTGTATAGGGTGCGATAGCGTGGCAGATACACGTTTCCACGCATGCGCGGCATTTCTGAGCGTCCAGGAATGCGGTTAGTATGGCTATCGCAAAACAGTTGTAACGCTGGCCCAAGGCGTACCTCCGAGAAGCGCCAGCAGGAGAGACGTCTTGCCACTGCCAGTTGGGCCGGTAATGACGTTAAACTTGCCCGGCAGAAAGTCGACGTTAAGGTCTTTTAGCGAAAAGACCGAGGCATCACGGTCGCCATCTCGCTCGCGAGACGCATATGGCGAGGCGCTGTTGGCCGGGTCCCAGGAAAAGTAGGCGCTCTCAAAGGCAATACGATCATCATCCTCGACAACCACATTGATGCCAGAGGTGCTCATGCCAGCAGCCGGAACGTCGCCGAACTCTGGAAGCGAGAGAAAGTCGTTGATGCGCCTGCAGCTGACACGTGCCTGCGCCACCCACACCACAGCCTGCGGCGTACGCCATAGCGCAGTGCGCAAGGCATTGATCAGAGCAACGGCCGTGAAGGCAACTGATGCGGTCAACGGGTTTCGCATGGCGACGGTGTAGACCCCCAGACATGCGCACAAGGCGAATAGCGAGCCGACATTGGTGCATGTGGAGTAGGCAGCGTTGACCTTGAGCTTGCGCCAATTTACGGCCTGTTCGCGATGCCTGACCTTGGAAATCTGCGACATAAAGGGGCCTTCCCAGGCAAACAGCTTAACGGAGCGGATGGATTGCAGTAACTAAATAGCGCACGCACAATATGCGATAAGCAACGGTAGATTGCCGTACATGTTACCACTGCGGCACGGCCAGCGCTAAGATGCGTACCTCTTTGGTTACGCCAAGGCGTTCGTCAGTAAGGTCAAGCAGAATCTGGTAGACGATTGACAGCTTGCGCGTCAGATAATCGGACGCAAACAGCGCCACTAGCATGACGCCGAACACGGCTAGCGTTGCAATGCCGACGACATTCCACAGCATCGCAAGCGCAACACCAATTTGAACCGGGCCGCCGATGAAGCTTGGAAAGGTGATGAACATTTCGCTGATATTCTGTACGTCGACTGTGAGCATGTTGGAGATGGCGGCACTGTTCCAGCCATCTGAACCCAGCTCTCCTTCGTCGCGATGTGCACTGTAGCTTGCGGCGTTTGTGTTTCTGCGGAGACACTTTTGCGAAATCTCATGTGAGATGATGGCTCTGGCGCGTACTGCCATTTGCTGGCCAGATTTTTCGGCATGCTGCAGAAAGGTGCCCAAAAGGGCAGCAGAAAGGCTCATGCCGGCGGAATGCAGCCATGCTCGCATGGTTGCAGGGTCCTCGGGATTCTCAATAAACCTCAGTAGCCGGTTCACAAACAAGGCGGGCGCATACTGGAACGCACTCCAAAGAAGGGCAAAGAGAGCCTGCACAAAGAGGTCCCGCCGAAAGGCAAGGAACAGACTGCGCAGCAGAGACGATTTTCTAAGTAGAATGTGTCCAACACAATTAAGACGAGCGATATGGCGCGAAAAAAACGTCTAGCGGGCAAGGCTCTGCACTTACTTGCATGCGGTGTAATCCTGCACTGCAACAGCCGCCCTGTCTCGTGAATTCAAGTCCCAAAGGTCACTGTCCGCAAGACGGCGCTTACGGCCAACGGAAATGAGCGGCGTCAGCCAGTCAAAGGACAGCCATTCGATAAATGATGCCGATTCTTCAAGAGTGACGATGCGGCCCGTTGAGGTGATTTGAGTGGTGCTGCGCGTAGCAAGCACGCCCAGCACTGAAAGCTGTGCGCAGATAGCCGAGAGAAGCGCAAACTGTGATGACGGCTCTTTGATGTTAAATTCACGATAGACCAGACGCTCGACCAGACTGGCAACAGTGCATGCGTACACAACAGCAAAGAGAAGCGCCTGGTGTATCGTGAGCGGGCGAGCGGTGTCCGATTTGTAGTGCCAGACTCGCGCGGTGGAGATGCCAGCAAGGTAAAACTGGGCGCACGTGCAACACACAGCTGTCAGCGGCGATGCACACTAGTGCACGGCGCTCTTGCTTACCCAGACGGCCGAGCTGGCCGCAGCCGGATACCATGGAGGAGTTGAAGGCGACGAAATGGTCACGACTGCATGAATGCGGCGGATCAGGTGCCAGACGGAAAAGCCGGATCCAAGCAGACTGCTGAATAGCTTGGAAGCCTCGGCGATAAGCCGACGTCTGTCGGCTACCTTGAGCACCGCATTTGAACGGACCAGCGTGTCGACAATCGCATCCCGGGCAGACTGGCTGGATGTGCGTGTGATTGGCTGTGCCTGCGGTAACAGGCCGACACCATCGGAAGCGTAATTTACAATGAGGTTGGTCACACTTTGAGGCAATCTCAAATAAGGTGTTTTGAAGCGCGCGTGAGCCCAGCCTGCCACTAGCAGCAGCGCCGATAGCGCTATTGATGCCAACGGCAGGAGCTGGTAGATGTGTCTAGGTGCGAAGCGCGTTAACGTTGTCTAGATGCTGCTGTCGAGCAACGCCAGTAACCTACGCAATCCACCACGGCTCCATCGTGCGCAGTGTTCCTGATGACGACGACTATAGACAATTTCCTGCAGGATGCAACAAAGGACACCAGATGCGTTGCAAGGTCAGAAAGGATACGGAAACAACTGGTCAGGCAGGCGAAAGCGCAGTACAAAGTAAGCAGATGCCAGAGCCGATCACTGCCGGCCGATGACGCGTATTGCGTTTTATCGTCGGTGCTGGATGACGCAAGTAGCGGTGGGTGCCTGTGCACGGTCAGCTCACACATAGGATCGTTACACGACGCTAGAATGCCTGCTGATGCCGACCCAGTGCTTGCGTGTACCTGCAACCGACCAGCTGGGTGAAACGCGAGCTGCACGAGCTGCCCGCGCTGGTTCGCCCGCGTGCTGCATCCGTGTTGCGCAGGCGGGCTAGGCGGCATCACTGCGGCTGCACATTGGCCAGATGGGATTGAGCAGCCATCGCGACGCTGCCTTCGTCTGCCATTGCGCTGCACATATCGAGATACCTTTGTGGATTGCTCGGCTTGTGATCCACGTTCACCGACAGTGCCGCAGTGGGCTCAAGCACTCGTCACTGCCCATGCACGTGCGAGTGTTATCTAACAAACCAACGTGTATGTCTCAGCACGCCGCATAGTAAACATCATCGCTAGCCACTCGGCAAGATCACGCAGACAGCCAGCTGTACAGCGATGAAAGCGACAGCCTCCTTTTTCAAGCATCAGAACGCATGCACCGCTGACACGCACTTTGCCCGTGTCATGCCGTGCGCACGTGCAGGGTGCACACATGAAAATCATCGTCTGGTGTATTACGATGCAGCTAGTATGCTGCGGATAAGCTTTACGCCAAAGCACAATTTCATAGTGGCAAAATTCGGCGTGTGCAGGCCCACAACTGTGCTATGCACTTTTGTCAAAGTCTGGCATAAAGTCGAGCCATTTGATATGCCGAAGAAAAGGTTGTGCACGCTCATTTTGCTTCAGCGGCAAAAGGCCGCTGTCCTCCTCATTGTTGCCGTGTCTCTTCTCGCTCTCCTGCCAACCAGTAAAGAGATAGACCGGCGAAATTCTGGGCTGGTTAATGTGCGGATTGCCGGCAGCGCTGTGAATTTTGCGTACAGTCACTCCAGCAAACGCGTCAAATAACACTAGGCGATAGCCGTTCTCGTGGCGAACCGTGAGCACGGCAAGATCGCCTAGAATATGGTCGATGGTGTCGTGATCCGGCAGCAAATATGATGCTGCCAATGAGCCGTCGTGGAAACGCAACAGACGAGTGGGCCAACCTCCCCCATTTTGCCGCTCGGTATCACGCAGCATCGTGACAAGGAGCTGGCGATGCGTCAACACCATGGCCAGGCTCTGCGTCGTAGTGTCCAGCCACCCGTGCTGAAACTTGTGAAGGCTACTGTGGACGTCAGCCTCGGCCGATTGAGTAGCGCTGGAAGCATCAGAAGCCCCCATTGCTAAAATGACAATGAGGAGTCGCCGATTGTCTAAGCCCTGCACGTACACATAGCCTCCGCCTAATGCGTACACTATCAAGCGCTCCATCGACATGTAGCCATTCTGTACATTGAGGCGGCCGGTGTTCAGCGTGCGCACGCAGCAACAGGACATCGATGCGTGGTGCTCTTGGTCGTGGCTGAGATGAGCCTTGCTGATATTGTGGTCAAATGTCACCTTAATCACCTTCCAGTACAGCCAGGTCCAAGACACACTGACGGCGCAAATGATGACGCAATCATTATTGGCCGACATAATACAGGCGCTCTGGTAGTGCTGCCCAAGAATGGCTGCTATTTCCGTGTCCTCCGCATCAGCATCAGACACTCGCCCGGCTGCGTACTCTTTGTAATCGAAAGCGTCCAACGCTATCAGATGCTGCGGCGGAAAATCACCTTCCGCATCTAGCAGCAGCCAGTGCGATTTGATCTCCGCGTCAAGCGTGCAGTACACCTCCTGAAAAGCCAGCACCCAGCGACCGCACTTGTCCAGGCCGACGACTCCTTGCGCCAGCTTGTGAGCAGGGCCGTCTATCGACCGACGTACCCAAAGACGTAGGCCTAGTTGGTGCGACATTCTTGCATACAACAATGCGCAGCGATCCCCAGCATCATAAATATTGGCGGCAATTTGCTCATCAGATGATGCATCATCCAGGAGGATGGGAAGTGGCGTGTACGCAACGTTGACCGCCGTGGTGGGTATAGCATGCAGCACGCGACTAGTACAGTTCCTCAGTAGCAACTCGTTGGGCGTAAACTTGGCAAGCGACCAGCTTTTGTGTTGTTGCCGAGATTCATGCATCAAGCAAGAGCGTTGTACACAGCGACCTAGACGCCAGTTCGCCTCGGTCTGCATCCGCGCAATCAGAGCGCGCCTCCAGTCGACATGTACATGCTCAAAGCTTGTCTTTTGGCTTCTGGCGAGCCGTGATTGATACGCCGTTAGCCAGAATCGCTCCGAGGCAGCCTCCGAGAATGTAGCCTGGTAAAGTCGCTTCCACAAGCTCTGCGCATTGGCAAGAACGCACCAGAATGCACGACTAGCCGTGCAAAGGCGCAGCACGGCATGTGCGTCAGCATACAGCGCCACCTGCAGCCATAACTCCAGCGGCAGTAGTAGCAGCCCAGCCGCCGTTATTCCGACGCTGGCCTGTTCGTTCGTCATTGCAATGAGAAAGAAGTTGGTTAAAGCTAAAAGAGATATGGCCTAGGGTGGTCTGCCAAACCATAGCTGTGACGGGCACGGCGAGAGAGCACCTCGTGCGATACGGGAGACTGCTATACTTTGCATGAACGACATCGCACCCGAGTCTTGCACCACTGGCAGAGTCGGCGTGACGACTACAGCTGCGCACTCGCCCCATCAAGGCCTTAGCTACCTATGATACAATATCGTCCTTGCACTGCGCCAAGTAGGCTATGTCACGCTTTGTTGTGCTCGTTGCTCAGGAGATACTACACCAGCTGTGCAAAAATACCGCTCAAGGAAACACAGGTCTGCCGACTAGTTGCTTTCTGGGTGGAAGCATATGATGCGCGACACTATTGCCGCCAAACGCCGTACCAACATCAAAGCAACCAACTAGAGTGCATTTGTGAAGAAATGGTATGTTATCTCGTTTATACATTGTATCGCTTGATAGCGTGGCCCATGCGAGAGAATAAAACCGTAAAACCGTAAAACCGTAATACAGTTTGCGAAAAGCCGTAGAAACACGCCATGCGTGCGCACACGCATATCCCGCAAGTCGCCCCGAGCTTGCACGACAAAGTCAATAAAGCCGATTTCGCCAAGCGGGTGAAGAGGAATGCCCCATTTGTAGGTTGCATTCTTCTCCCAGTTCTGCCCAAGTAGCGTGTTGCGGTCAACATGATTGAAAAATGACGATATATCCATACGAAGACTGCGAGAGATATAGAGGATACCAATGATTGACAACACGATAAACAGCGTGTACGCTATGCCAAAGTGAATGGTCTAACAATTTGGAGTATAACAGACGAGGAATGGAGAGTGTACGGCTGATGCGACGATATGCAAGATACGCTCGTATTGACCCGCGCACTGCAATCAAGCATGTAGTATAATCAGCCCATCGCGACTACTGCATCATAGTGGCAGCAGGCTAGCCGACTGCCTGTGGCTACGATTGGGTCCTGTATTACTCACTCATCTGCACAGACAGCAGCTGATGGACCGCAGACTGCAGCTAATCTTGAGCGAAATGCCTCCATCCTTTTGTGCTACCATCCTCGTGCGCGACACGGGGTGTCGCATGTATCGCGTGTCTTTACGAAATGCATAACGCTATTGCTTACTCGCATGTCGATAGCCGCCACCATGAGCGAACCATACGAATAGAACCAAAGCAACCCGCACCACTAAAGTGCTCGTATGCATCAGCGCTCTAGAAATTGATGGCCGTTGTTAAAATTGAAGGCGGCAGCATTGCAGCGCCAAGTGGATGAGAGCTATAACGATGAAACCACAGTTGGTAGACCATGGCTACGCAAAAGCATAATGGTCAAAGCTAACGCTTTTCCCTCACTACAAAATCAAAGGGCGCCATATTTATTGGTCACATCGCGCCCTCTGGCAGTAGCGCTTTACTGACAAATGGTGCTGCAGGACCGTGTGCCAAACCCCGTCTACAATGGTAGCTGTCCAAAGTGTGCTAAAATCTCATCAGCGGCACGCTGGCCAGAGAGCATAGCGCCTGGCACTGTGGCATAATAGAGCTCGTGGGTGTGCTCACCGGCCCAGAACAGTGCGGGAGCGTTTGAGGGATGGTCTTGATCTGCCTGAATGGGCGAGGAAATGTCCGAGGATGCACCGCCAGCCACTAAACACGGCGCAGCCAACGCCGATATGTTTCCAAGGCCATCGCCACCGACAGAAAAGTAGGAGAAACTGCCGTGTGCATAGGGGTCTTTTAACCAGCGACTGATGCGGCAGCGCACGGGCCGCGTGCTGGAAGCATGTGGAAAATAGCGCTTTAGGTGTCGCTCAAACAGCCCGGCCACCTCTTCGTCTGTGCACTCCTCCAGCTGCACACCCAGGCCTGCGTTGAGGAAGCAGAGCATCAGCGGCCGATCCATCACGGTAGTGTAGCTGACAAACGGAACCGCATCGCGTGGCAACAAGTCGTTCAGCACCGCCGGGTCAGTTACATCGGACGGGCGTAGCGTGACCAAGTAGTCTGCCTCTGCTGGCCAGAATACCTCAGAAAACTCCAGCAGGGCCAAGTCAAGCACGCCAAAGCCTTGACGCGCGATCGCTTGCTGCCGGCGTGTGCTGAGCGGCGGCTCAAACGCGATGTCGCCCGCTTTCAGCACACCCAGCGGAACAGTGACCAACACTGCATCGGCACTCAGTTCACCGTGCTGTCGCGTGCGCACACGCACATCGGCGCCTATGCGCGGCGGCGCATACGTCAGTCAACAATATTGCGTCGCACTTTGCAGCCACCTACCCGAGTGCGTAATGTGTGTCACCTCATGATTGAGCCGCACCGAGCTGACGACAGCATCTCCGGCAAACGCGTGTAATGCGCCCCAAATGCCTCCCAGCACCATATAGTCGCCGCCTTCGAATTCGCCCACGTCAAACAGCTGGCGGCTGGACACTTTGTCCAGATCATCAGCGTACTGAGACACAATGGCATCGATGTTGCAACGCATCAGCTCGGCCTCAATGCCGTACTTTGCTGCAACTTGGGCCAGCGCCGGATGAATAAGGTCGGCAATCGAATCACCACCTTGCTTTGGGTTAGCCGGCGGCCTTAATGACTCGAGCGCTTCTGCCTCCGCTTCGATGAAACGGTTGGAGTCGTCTACTGACATGGGAGGTGCACCAGGCCTTGGAATCACCACATTCGATGCAAACGGAATCATACTGATGTCAGGCGCAGCTTCAATCGCCGCAGTCAGCGGATTGCCTTCCGCGCCATGCACAATACTGGCACCAAGGTTTAGCATGCATCCTTTGTCTGGAAACGGCACAGAATGCACGCGGCCACCGACGCGGTCGCGTGCTTCTAGTACAATTGGAATGATGCCATGCTCGCGGAGACGGCGAGCTGCGATATGTGCAAGCATGTTAGCCTATACGACGGTTGGGAGCGCCTAGCACGGTCATCTAACCCGCAGCTAGTCCAGCTGCACCAGCGCCGATGATGATAACACGGCGAACCGAGGTAGTCATGCTGAACAGACGGATTTTGTGACGTTTTGGGCGCTTGGGTATATCCAGGCTGCAGTAGCTATCAGTGTGTGAAGCAGCCAACGTGGCAAGCTGCGTCTGCTGCGGCTAGCGTGGAAAGAGGATGCCGGCAAAGTAGGGTGGCCAAGGTGCGGATTCTCACCTCGGTCCTTTATCCGCGACACCCGGACACATTGCCTTGCGTCCTGGCGCCGGCCGATGCTGACGTGTGCAAACTCTGCGCGGTAGTACACCGTGAGCGAGCGGTGCTGGTGCTTTCGAGCCGTATTGTGCCAGGCAACATGTGATAGAACGCGCACGTCAGCACAAGGCCAGCGTGCAGTGCCATCTTCGCTGTGACTCGGCATGGAGCTGCCACGCTGCCAGCACCAGGCTTGCTAGGTCCACTCCGGCCCGAGCGGCAGTCTTTGGCAGCACGTTGTGATGTAATGCTAGAATGTGCTTGCACTCGCAGCGGCTGCATGTCCATGTAGGAGCGGACCGATGCTAAGCACCGCGTGCATGACAAGCATGGGTAAGCAACGTTAATGAAATATGCCCATAGAACGCGTAAATGCAGCTAGACTAGTAATCGACTAGAAGGTGTAGAGCCTATGCGACGATGAAACATCTTTAGCAATGTCATTAAGAGCAAGCATAGAAAAGGATTACAGAGCGAGGGCAGCTGGCAAAAGGGCCGATAGAGCGCATAGGTGCACTCGAGCGGCGTTTGCACGTAATGTCGCCATGGCGTATTTGCGTCGAGTGCTACGGGCCGGCCATGCTGTCGCACGAGTGTACATCAAAGGCCGCAATCCAGTATTTTACAAGGGCTGCAGCTCTGTGACCGCTGGTACGCTTACACCGCATCCCTTTCATTTTTCCAGTCTTATCCGCTGCTATGACCAGCAAACAGCTTAACGTTAAAATGACCACGGTGACGCTGGCGCAACTGCCACTAAAGATCCTACTGCTAATAGTGCAGCATGCTGATGCGCGCACTGCACTGTGTCTCTGCACCACTGCCCGCGTATTTTGGAACACGCTCGGCAACACGCAGAATCTATGGCAGCAGCTCTATCGCGCTAACTTTCCCGAATCCGCCGCGGAGCAGTTCTGGCTGACAGCGTACCGCACGCGACTTGCTGACGACACAAAAGCTGATCTTGAACGTGTGATCATCAACTGGCGGCATGCTTTGTCTGCACGCATGCAGACCGAGCGAAATTGGCGCATAGGCCGCTCCGTACGGCGCTCCTACTTGCAGCGAGGACATCAATGCATCGCGCATGACTGGATCCACCTTGGATTTACGCCTTGTGAAGTGCTGCTGAAGAGCCGCGTTGACCGCATGATGTATGCTATGTCGGCCACGCCCACTCGCGCAACACCTGCTCCATCGCCAATTCTGATGCTGGGCGCCTTTTCAAGAGAGCAAACTGGCGCCTATATTCACGCCGTCAGCGACCATGGTATTCTGCTAAAGACGAATGCAGCCGAATCTGGTCCATGCGGCTGGGTACGTCAACTGACGAGCGATCCTGCCGTGAGGCTGCCGCGCAGTGGTACACTTGTAGACGAGCGTGGCCGCTGGGTGCTGGCCTGGCAAGCTGCACAGTCCGACGATATCGCGGCACGATGGATGCTGCTGGACTTGAAGGAGGAGTTTTTGCCATGTCACCTAACGGCGTTGGACATTTTCGATCACGACGACTACGCGATCGACCCTCTCAGCGCGGGCGAAGAGGATGTAGCGCAGGACCTTTCGTCCTGCCAGGGTTACAGTAGCGCATGTATCGTAGAGCGCAACAGCAATCGCATCACTATCTGCGCTGCCAATGCATCTCGAACCAAGCTATACTGGAAGATCATCGAAGTGGCGCCAAACTGCAACGGCAATGCAAACGCATCAGCGAAAAGCAGAGTGTGTACAAAAAACGGAAAACATATGCATGTGCGCACGCTACGCACCGTCCACTGCTCCTACGCACGCGATTATCGCGCATCAATGACCTGTATGGAAATGAAGGCATTGAGCGGAGGTTTTGTCTATGTCCGCGCTTGCAACGACTATCGCTTTCCTACCGTTACCATTACCTTTGTCATCAACACCCGCTGCATTTCCGGCGCTATCCAGCTGCCCAAATCGGCAACCGGCGCTCATGACGATCTTCGCACCTTTGAGCACGGTTGGGCCGACGGGGCTCAACAGCGCCTGCTTATGCAGCTGCCTCACCGCCAACTTATTGTCACAATGTGTTACAATCTACAGCGGCCACATGCAAGCGAGCGACGCATCCGGCTGCTACGTCTTGGTGACGGCACAGTCGCTAAATCATATCTACTCCCGGCCAGCAGCTCTCTCACGCATGTTCTGGGCGACCTAGCTTTGCTGGGTACCAGGCACTGCGACGGCTTTGGTCTATTGCTCTTTGACGTGTTTGCTGGCACAGCTGTGCGCGTCCTTCATGACGCTGCCACCAGCCCACATGTCGATGCAAGCATCGTTTCTCCCCTGCACCTCTTTGACAACTGGAGCCAGATGGCGTCGCAGTCGGATAGCGACTCGGAAGGTTCCGAGTACTCCATGTCATCACAAAACAGCCGCAAATCGCCGTCTTCCTTGCCCATTCAATGGCTTGACTTTATGCCAAGCGATATGTGCTAACGCATGCAACGGTACCACATGTTCGCCACCATGCGACATATCAATCCCACCACTTTCTACTTTTTCTGCATACAATCCGTCTGTTTATTTACGAGAATACAACCTGTTTTTGATTCCTTGAACAGTGTCGCACATTATGCAGTCTTTCGGCGCCATCTTCAGGCTGTCAGAGAAGCGTAGGCATGCCATTGGGTATTTCGGCGGCCATAAACCTGTACATGTGCTGGCGCTTGATGAATGAACGATGCGTGCACACCACCAAAGCAGCCACACGATCTTCGCCTGCACCGCTTGTCACGTGCGTAAGCTGAACGATTGTTGACGCGTGCACTTGACGCGTGCTGGCCGGCTGCCAAAGATGCCCCAACGCATGTACCGCTCAGCTTACGTACGTGTTGGCATATGACAGGCGAGGCACGGACGCTGCTGGGGCACGCGGCAGGCGCACCGTCTGACTTGGCCATACATTGTACAACCAGACCATGCTACCATAAATGCCGCACGCTGGCGCGTCGCTTCCTTGCCATCGCCACCTTGTCCAATTGCACTACTATGGCACATTGTCGGCTGGTTACGCTGCCCGTGCTGGCGCTGAGGCCGCTGCTGGTCTTTCTTGGCGCTTCGGGGACGATGCGGCTGGCGCAGACCTGTCGCTCACTGCTGGCCTGCGTGCGTGCCGAGAACAGCGTCTGGAAGGCTCACTACTACGCGGTGTATCAGCCTGACGGCGGCAAGGAGGCAGAATTGCTTTACATGTTG
>KZ992804.1:0-15843 GCA_003614735.1 Thamnocephalis sphaerospora | reverse complement strand
TTTTCGATGATGTGGTCTGCCGTGCTGCAGTATTCGCGCGCACGCGCATAGTTCTTTTGCGCGTTGTTCAGATCGCCGCATGCATAGTGCAGGTCGCCCAGATCATTGAGGCCAATCTGTTGTACGGCGATTAGCCGACGTTGACGGCGGTACAGCTCCGCGCGTCACTCACCCGAATGCTCTCCTTGATCATGTTGTTCAGGTAGTTGCTGAGCTCTGCGTTGCGCACCTCAAACAGCTGCTTGGTGTCACGGCGCGTATCCTCCACCCACGTAGAGTCGGTCGGCTCAACCGACTTGCCGTGCGCGGCCAAAGCAGCATTCATCTTGCGAAGCACCTCCAGGTACCGGTTCACATCCCGAGAATTGGCCTTGATATCGGCAATAGCATGCTGGTACGCCTCTACCTGCAGACTTGGACAGCGCTCGGCAATGAAGAGCAAGCGGTCTACCCGCACATGACCTACGCCCAGCGCCCTGTTAGCCAGACAACAGGTGACCACGCCACCCTTTACCCGTGGCCTGCTGTGCGCACCATGGTAGTTTTCGATATAGTTGCTCAGCACAAGGTGCTCTGGCGCTTCAACGATCGCCATGGCAGGCTGGTCTTGTGTTCTTGCAGGAGTCCTTGCTGTCGTAGACTAGTCGGCAGAGCGGTGCGTAGCGTTGTTGCAGCAGGGCGTTGTCTGTGACGAGATGGTGGAATGGAGAAGGGAGGGATGCGTCACCCGCTGGCCTTTGCGAGGCAGCCAGTGTTTATCGACTATCAAGCGTCAATCGGCCAGTTGGTTCGTCAGCCGGCGGTAGTTGCACAGGATATGATGTCTGCCGGTCTAGACGTCACAGCCGCCCATTACGACGCAAAGATGGAGCACACCAGTACAAACAGCTGCAGTTTACTATTAAAATGGCATCGCTAGCCAAGGCATACCTGTTAATCGCCACCGAGGTTGTACTCGAGCTGCTTAGTCGGTTTGGTGGATATGTCTAGTAATGGTGGCAATCATTTCTGAGCTAAGCTTTCCTGCATCTGCCAGACGATCCTGGAAAAAGCTGGAAGTGTCTTGGAAACGCAGCTGGTAGCCCTCCATGCTGCCAATCTCTATGCACTGTGCCCAGCCCTGCGCTGCCGAGTAAAAGTGCAGGTCTTCACCGCGCGTGTCCATGTCGTAGAGGGCGGCGTTGATGGTGCTCTCCAGCATCTCAGCATCGTTGAAGAGATACTCGACGATGCCCACCCAAAGACGGAAGGGCGGTGTCTGGCAGATGAGGTGATCGTACGGATTGATACGCAGCGCATGCCAGCAGTCCACTATCGCTAGCAGCGAAAGGTGCGAGTTGGGCTTGCGCTTCTCCTTTGGCACTGAAGACAGCGAAAACCGGTCCAGCACTTCATCCGACAGTAGAATCTTGCGACTGCGCTGGCGCTGTTCGCCGGCCTGGCCAAACACATAATCGGCTGCCTGTTCATCCATGCCATTACGTGAGCAGTCTATGGCTACAGGGATGTCTGCATTGCACATTTACCCGGAGGATACGAGCGCGAAACTCTTCCTTGCGCTCCTGGATCATCAGCGCAAACAGCTCCGACACCGAAAGCGCATACTGGCGGACCTGGATCCGTGCACTCGGATTCAGAATGGCAAGGCCTACAACAACGTGGCTGCTTAATGGCAGTCCAGCGGTACGCCCACCTATCCGTCGCACGCATCTTACCCGCATAGACGTGCCATTTACTGCCGTAGATGCGCAACGCCATGTTCACCTTGACATTCTCGATGCCACCTACGTAATTGCGGTCCTCCCACTGGATGCCGTTGCTGCCGTCAGAGACCACCAGTACACCTAGACGACACGCTAACCTACCGGAAACACGCGCTGCGTCTTCCATGCGGTGCCCATGCTACGAGACCAAACAGCTAAGTACATGTGTGCTATTGCCGTGCGCATGCAACTGCCTCTCTACCTGAGGAATGCGACGTGTGTCACTGCCTGCGTGTCCGCCGTAATACTATGTATCCAGACAAACGTGTCAATATTAACGTGTACAGCTATTTGCTCACGCCTGCACTAGGTACCGGTCGTGTTCCTCGTAGGAGAGAAAGACGTGCTCAGAGCCGAGGCTAGAGAGAATGCGCACGGTCAAATGATACTTGTCCTCGGTGCTGCGATGGCGAACAATCACCTAGGCCAGCATATGGCGCTGGTCAGACTACAGTTCATCCGGCTCTAGCTGTGCTCTCACTTACCAGCGGCTGTCCCGTCGGGTCGATTTTGGGACCGTGGAGCGAATGGCATGTTACAATGTTCACGTCTTCAGGCATGTGCTCTTCAAAGGCGCGCACTTCTGGCGCCTTGACCGATGTCTACAACCATAGCGGTGAGTCCGTGTGCACAAAACAAGATACTGATGAAGCGTCGATCGCACCTGCCCGGCAACGATGGCGCCCATCTTTGTAGCTGCACGATTGAACCAACCACGCGTCCCGCCGTCAGCGCCCAAGGTTGCCGCTGATGCGCCTCTAGTCTAGCTTACAGGGCGCGTAGAGAGCGACCACCGCGTTGATGCGCTCTGCTTCCACAGAATAAATGATAAAGTCGCTGCGACGTGACACGGCGTGGCCATCGCGGAAAACACGGATCGGGCTGTCTAATCTCCGACGATCTGCCTGTCAGCGTCTGCTTACACCACGCTACGCCGCCTTTGCCGCTCACCGGCAAGCTCCTCGCGCAGTGCGTCGTACTTGGCCGGCAGGTCGCAGACATTGACACTGCAAGCAAGCAAGACGTAAGCATACCGCCGCCACGCCAATGACGCGCATATACTCACTGCTGCCAGCCTGCTTCTATGAATTTCTGCGCATACAGCCGGCCCATATCGCCAAAGCCGATAATGCCAATGTTTACCGTGCGCTTTTCTGCGAAACATTCACCGGGCGTGCCGGTGGTGGTGCCGTGGCAGCTGGCTGTCATGGTGATGGCGGTACAGTCAAAAGTCGCTGGGCGGTGAATGCACAAAGGGGATGAGGTGCCGCCGAGTGCACAGTGCATTTGCTTCTCGCTTCTTATTCCGCTAGACGCTTTCTGTCGTCAAGCCATGAAGGACACGCAGACGACTGCCACGGCACAGCAGCGGCCGCCATGCACAGAGCGTATTTTTAGCTTTGACGACGCGTCACTTTCGCCGCTTACGGTCCTGGAGGACCCGACGGGCGAGAGGTAACACGGCCTGTCGACCGGCGACGCTCGCTAGTATCCTACTTACGCATCGCTCCCCTCGGCAGTGGGCTGGGCACGGGCGCGACGGTGTGGGACGCAGCACTGGTGCTCGCCAAGTACCTAGAACGGCGAATGACCACGACGACGACGACGACGACGACGACGACGACGGAGCCGGACAGCGGCAGCGCAACGGCGACCGTACGCTGGAGCCGTCGCCCGCTGCCACGTCCACTTCATTGCGTGGAACTGGGCGCAGGAACTGGCGTGGTTGGTCTGGCGCTCGCGCGTCTGCTGCGCGCGCGGTCTTCAGCAATGGGAACGCAGACGCAGGATAGCGTTGTGCTCACGGATAAGCCAAGCCTGCTGGAGCTGCTGCGCACCAATGTAGCGCGCAATTTCGGCGGCAATGGCGATGACGGCATGGCGACCGATGGCTTGGTTCAGGTGCAGGCGCTAGACTGGACGCAGGACGCTGATGCGCAGGCGATACCGCGTCCTATTGACCTGATCATCCTGTCTGACTGCGTGTACCATCAGCCGCTGCACGATGCGTTGGCGCATACGTTGGATCAGCTGGCCGGACCAGAGACAGAGATACTACTGGTGCACGAGTCACGCAAATTTGACGAGGAAGCGCAATTCTTTGCAAAGCTAGGCGTCCGCTTCACATTCCACGATCTCAAGCCGGAGGACATGCACCCAGAGTGGCAGAGCGAAGATATTCACGCATTTAGTGCTCGGCGGCGTTAGTCATGTATCCAGCGGAATCACAGCGTTAGCAGTGCCAGTGCTCGTGGACAAACGGCATCTCGCTCGGTCAAATTAAAACAGTGCCTTGACCTCGGCTACGGCGAATAGGATGAGTTAGCTTCTGCTTTGCACGGCAATTGGTGCGATACGTACCTGAAAGCGAAATAAATCGTCCGGCATACTTGTTGGCCATCGACTCGGTCAGATCGCGTAGACCCAGCACCGTGGCCGTTTCGCGTGCAATGCCACCCGGATGCATCTACCGTTGCATGCGACATTTTCTATTAGCGTGCATGGTGCTTGTTTGGCGATGTGTTGCGTGTTACATACCATGTTTCCGAGGGCTGCCAGCAGGCGATAGGCTGCCTCTTCCTCCTGAACGACGTTGAGAGACTGTCGTTGCACGCCGGTGTTAGCAGATGCAAGAGAGACACGCTACAGCTGCAGGCACGCAAGACTGTAAGGACGCACCTGGCCGATAGCGCTTACAGCTTGCAGCACCACATCCTCATTGTCTGACTTGTTCAACAGTAAGACCGAGTAGCTGTCGACCATGGTTGGTTAATCGCCTCTGGCGTGAAATCCAGCTACGCATATCTGTCTACATACTTGAACAACACCGTGGCTTGAGCCACCGCCACATTCTTGTTTGTTGAAAACTCATTCACATCAGCCACACCGGCAATTACCTGTGGCGTAGGTGCCGACTCACAATCAATCCTTGGATTCAACGTGAAACACTTCATCATAGCCGCTTACCTCTGAAGCGTGCTCATACATCATCTTCTGAGTGGCCTGCAGCTCAAAGAGGTTGGCCAGCAGGCGTAGCGTAAGAAGCACATTGGTTTCCTCACTCTTGGTAGGCGTAAAATGTTGCCCTGATTGCCATCGTGCAAGACCAGAAAAGCCAGCCACCGCGCGCGGCACCGGGTCTCCGCCCTCAAGTTCCTGTGCAGCTAATGGCGTGTGCAGCACAAGCAGACGAAGCAGATCCAGGGCTATAGCACCGTTGATTATGCCCTTGTGAGCACCCGCACGACCAAATCGCCCGCGCGCAATCCACAGCCCACGCACCTGGCAAAAGATGCTCCTTGGGCCAATGTCTGCAAATCCGGAGAACCAGGTCAAAGTCGCTGCTACTCAGCGAGGCCGCCGTTGATTTGGCCAGTGCATCAATAGTACGATCGATGGTCTCCAGATCTGCGTTAGCAAGCACGTTCACCTACGCCGACATGTACACCATTTAGTAATATGGCTCGCCAACGTGCGTTTCCGTCAGCGCTTACCTCGGTGTTGCCATGCAAACCGTTAAACTCGTGCAGCTTCTTCTTGATAACAGCCAAATTTGCTTGACGGAACGAAAGGAATGTCCGCTAGTATGCCACAGCAGCAGTGAGTACGGCGCAGACTAAGCGCTTACTCTATTGCGGCGCCGCCTACCAATGGGATGACGCCACCAGTGGATGGTGACAAAGTGGGTGCTGCTGTCGGTGACGGAATGCTACGTGCCGCTGGCTGCACTGGCTGTATCCTTGTAAGTCACTATATTACACCGCCATCCCAGCGCTGCACACAAACATACCTGAGCACCGCCGGGAACATAGCGTGCTCCGCCTAGTTATCACATGCGCAGCTGTGTTAGCAGCTGATGCTTGCGTGCAAAAGTTGCCGTAGCGGTAAGACATACCAGTGAATGGATCCACATAATTTGACGGCGCGTTGTTCTGCACCTGCGCGCCACCTGCGTTTTTTTCAATAAACTGCGCCACCTGGTCCAGATACCCCTGCGGAATGTCATTGGCGTCCAGGAACCGTTGTGCTGCCGTGTACGGATTCTCTACACATACACGTATATGTGTGCAATGTTGGCAATACTGTGACAAGAGCATTACAGGCTATGCGCACACCCGCCACCTACCGTTTGCGTTATACGGCAGCTTTAGCGGCGGGATGCCGTCGCCAATGTCGACATCAAACAGGAAATCATACTCCTTGCCATCAAACTGCTTCTTGCGGCTGTTACCAACTGCATCCACCACTTCTCCAATCTTGCTCCACTGTCCGTCCGCAGCATTCCACTACCAATTGTCCAGTGCAGTTAGCGCTGCGCACGCAAAACAAACGACAGGAATCTACTTACCTGATGCGCCTCCACAATATTTCCCGAGCGAACCATAATCACTTGACCGTCCTTGTTACCTGTAAACGGCACACTACTCAGTCAGTAGTGCATAATCACTGTTGTAATCTGCAGCCTGCTGCGCATACCAGGTTTGTTCAACGCTTCAAGGCCCGGAAGCTTATCCTTGTTAACATCGCCTACTTGGTTTCTGCCACAGCCAGCATATGAGCATGAACCATCTCATGATGCCAGCTACTCTTCATCGGCCGCAACTCACGCTGGTATTGCCTGCGCTGCAACCAACTCCTCATATTCCTACAGCCCATTGAGCACGTTAACTGTCCGCATGACATTGCTGCCTGTTGTATGTTTACCTTGATGTTTTCCTCGCTCGCAATACGCGCCGGATCGCGAGAGAATATACGCACAACCTTGTCGCTTCCACCCGAGGCAAAGTCGCCGTTTTCCAGTGCAGCCACCGCCCACACGGAAATACATGGGTGCGTGATGGTCTGCACGCACTGACCATCTACCGACGACCCAATGTTTAGCGCGCAAACAGGTGCATTTGCTCATAATGCCGCACTTACCCCTCCATACGCGCACAGTACGATCCTCGCCCGACGACAGAAACTCTCCAGTGGGAAGCACGGCCACCGAGTACACAAATGACGTGTGTGCTGACATTTCTCGCACACATGTGCCATCAAGTGTCCATAGACGCAGCGTGCTACAAAGACATGGCCGTTATAGAGCGCATCTAGCCGTTGTGCGTGTGCGCTGGACCAACCCACCTGTCGTTGCTGCAGGACAAGAAGCCGACACCGGGCACCTCGGCCAGACCACGCACACAGTCTTCATGGCCTTGCATAACGCTCACACACTGGCCGTCACGCCAGCGACGAAGTGTCTTGTCTGCTGAGCCTGCAACCGTCGTTTGCGTCAGTCCCATGGCGTCTCTGCGCACGTAACAAGCACATACCCGTAACCACCGTTGCATCTTGCAGCACCAGTACCGCCCAGACGGCTTGCGCGTGCCCTTCCAACGTCCGGACACACCGCCAGTTTTCCCAGACCCGTGCTGTCATGTCCCAGGAGCCACTCACGATGACGCCCAGCGCAGAGACGTGCAGTGCGCATACGTTGTTGGTATGGCCTGCTAACGTGAACACCGGGCTGCCATGCTTGCCCGGCTCGTGCACCTTGATGACCTTGTCGCTTCCACCGCTGACAATCAGGCCTGCACTGCATATCAGCATGATGTCTCCTCAGCCAAGCGCCCTCGTGCATCGCTTACCGTCCGGATTCTCGTCGTTGGCCGGAATAAACGCGATAGCATTGACAAAGCTGCTGTGCCCAGTGTATACGTCGCCTTCCTTGAATTCGTCAACGTCCTTTCCCTTAGCGGAGCGCCGCCAGCTGCGCACTGTGTGGTCGCGCGACGCAGAGTAGACGACATCGCTGCCGTCTGCGGCGAGTGCGCGCACCTGCGTGTCGAGACCGGACCTTCTTAGCCACCTACTAGGCCAACTACGCCACCCAAGGGCTTGCACTCACATCATCCTCATGGCCGGCCAACGTCGCTGACAGCTGGAACTGGGGTAAACTAGACTTGCTGCTGCTGGTCATGGTGGCGAGTAGCGTTGGCAGGCGGAAGCGGTGTAGACGGAACAGGCGAAGGTGGTAGAAGAGAAGAGGCGCTGACGTAGCGGACTGTCACAAGCAAACGCGCCGGCTGTTTATCTCGAGTCTTCTGCACTGACCCTCATCGCCTGGCGCACTGGCCTCCTTGCTCGCTGGCATTCAGCGCAAGTCCTAGCGCCATGAGCTACTTTGACGCTGTACCACTGCCGCGCAACAGCCGAGACGCATTCCCACTGCTTGCGCAGGAAACTGTTCTGCTGGCCAAGGCGCACGTTGGCCTATATCTTGGGTAGGCAAGGGCGCCGACGTGCACGCAGTCTGACATGCTCACCGTGTATGCGCTGTCACAGCAAGACAAGGAGCGTTGAATTCGACGATGGCACAGTGTACCTGACCAATCGACGGATAGTCTACGTGGACGAACGCCTACCGCGCGCAAAGCGGTTTGCGCTGGCGCTATCTTGGATAGAACGGGCCGATTCGTATGCAAGTAGCATTTTGGCGACAGCTGCATTGGCGGTGCGCATAGCGTGGGCGCTAACGTACGGCGGACACTAGGCCGGCTTCATCAACTCGTCGCCCAAAGTGACAATGTACCTGCGTCCGCGGACAACGTGTGAGCCATCGCATGACATGGCCGATATGGCAGCGAGCATGGCACGACTGAGCGTAACAACCGCATTGGATGCACACACAAGTAACGGCGACGACGACGAATGGGCCTGTCCTATTTGCGCATGCCCCAATCCAGCACACGTCGGAAAGTGTCGACTATGCGGTTCTGTGCGGCGATCACCATCGCATATGGGAACGCGTTCAACAGCAGCACAGCGAACGTCCTCGCCGCTGCCGTCCATTTCGGTTGCACGGGACGCCAATACAGTGGGCGTACACACGCGGCCATCGGTCACAGCAATGGCCAGCCATGAGGAGGATTCTGGTATTGCTTGCCCGGTCTGCACGTTTCTCAACCACGTCAGCATGGTGCAGTGTGAAATGTGCGAGAGCGCACTTCTCAAAGATGAGAGCAGTGGCGCAACTGCTGGTGAATGGATGGACCTAGCATCGGGCAGTACAGCGGCTGACAGCAGCCAGCCGCGCATCCCAGACTGCCAAGACGCCACTAGCGTTCGATACTCTTTTCGCGATGGTGGACAGCCAGCTTTCATGGCGCTGCTACGTCGACTACTTCAGGATCGGCCATGGGAGGTAGGACGCTAGACACGGCGATGATGTAGACATAGCCCATGCTAATCGAGTGGATGTTGAGCAGCAATTGGAGCGGGCTAGCGATACGATCAGTCCGGTGGCAGTCAGCCAGCTTGGTGGCATCAATGGTCTTTTGCAGGCTATTGACCAGACAAGTCACGGTACGGAAAAGACACTCATCAGCGCGTTTGCAGACCTGGACTCTTTGATGGCCAAGGCAGCGGAAATGGTAGGCATTACAGGCCAGCCCCCCCCCCACAAACCGCAGTCTTACGTCGACTAAACTCGGTCTAGGTGACGCTAGCAGAGACGATTGCAAGCCGACTGGATGAGCGAGCAGGTGCCGCCAGTGCTGGCGCTACTTCCAGCAAAGAAAGCAATATGACGCTGGCATCTTTGCTCACTCAGCTGGACATCCAAAATCCGGTGACAAAGTAGGTGTAGCGGCTGTTTTTACGGACCTGTGCGCTGACTGTACTTTTGTCGAGACAGAGACACCGCGGGGAGTGCGTACTATGAAGAGCTGGCCTGCGAGTTTTCCGGCTTTCTTGCACCGATGCTGGCCTCGAAAGCCGGTGCGATTGCACTGGCAGATGCATATTGTCTGTTCAACCGTGCACGCGGCATTGGTACGTTTCGCGCATGGACACACACGCGCTGCTTTGTTGCTCATCCAGATGTGCCGTCTGCAGAGCTGGTGTCTCCGCAGGATCTGCGCCGCGCATGCGATCTGGCTGCGACGCTTGGGCTGCCGATGCGCATTCGCCGCTTTGCTAGCGGTTTGCTGGCCGTGCAGCATGATATCCTTTGAACGAACGTGACCGTAGCAAACGTGGCGCATACCGCTGCCTATTCCTTGACTGCTCTTTGCTCGTGTGTATTGTGTTCGTTACCTGATCAAAGCGACGAGACAATTGCACGGCGAGTCGTCCAGCTGATTCCGGATGGTGGCTCGCTTACGGCCACAGAAATGGCTCGCAAACTTGAGATTTCGCCGCTGCTGGCAATGGAGCAGCTGCTGGTGCGTGCTCTTTGCGGAGTGTGTTTACTATATCTACTGACCCTCGTCACACGCACTGACAGATGGCGGAGGCGCTTGGTTACGTGTGTCGTGATGAAACGGCACAAGCATTACGCTTCTTCTCTAACGCATTCAGCGAATGCGATTGGCACTTTGAACGCGAATGCTACGAGATTGTCACCATTTACACCTAGCAGGCTTGTATTGCAGGAGCACGGCCGTACATTGCAGTGGATGCTTAGAATTTGTCAGATGGACAGATAAATAAACCTGCAAACATCGCCATACCCACAGAATGCGCTGTCTCGGGAGCGTGGACATTGTACTGGCAATCAGCAACAGGTGTTCCGCCGCTGTCTATAACAGATGCCACTGATAATAGTGCGTACTTGAGCCATTGGATGTATGAAAAGCGAAAGCTCACCGCATACTGCAATTAAGCGGTTCCAAGGAGCATACAGTTGGCGCCAGCTCAACAGCAACATATTGAAAAACTCGCTTTCTAATCATACTACAAATGCCGTGCAGTGCAGTCGCAAGTTGAAAGAGGCTCAGCCGCGCGATCAGTGTGATTGCAAAGCCTACGCGACTGCCCTTGGGCTCAAGTTGCAGCTGCACGCATGTACGTCACCGCGGCAGCCTGCTTTATGCAGTCGCACGGCCACGAGTAAAAGGGTTGAATCCACCCCATCAGCAGTCACATCATTGCTTTCTAGCAAATTTGCTTATTTGGCGCTGGAGACATGACGCAAAACTGAATGACGACATGATTGCATGGGTTAGCGCCTGCGTCGCAACCAGATCCAAAATACGACTTGCTGTTTAGATGGGTTGCTGCACTTGCATCGAAATCCGCGCAGATTCACGCCCATGTGGCTGCTATTATTTGCGCTGGTTGCTATGCATCTGGTCATCTATGCATGCACTTGCTGACGGCTCTGCTGACGGCCATGTGCTACTTGGTGTTCTGCATACCGGCAGGTGGGCGCTGCAGCAAGCAAGCAGACAGCTTATTTCAGCCGGCGATACTACGCTATTAATTCCGTTTCCACCAGCCGGATCATCCATTTACTCACATGCCACTGTGCGCAATGTTTGCTGGGAAGCACCATGTGGTGCTAGTGTTGGCCAAAAGTGTTGCCGGTCATGCAAACTCACCGAATGACGTCTATGCCTACCATCGTGTACTGCACGTCATTCATTCACTTTGGTGGGTAGGTGCTTTTTTCCTACACCCGCATGCTTATCTCTACCAGATGCGTTTTGCTCATCAGACGGTACTGTACCACCTGTTCCAAGGACAGGTCATGTAAGGCATCCAATAATAGAGGCAAGGCTGATGTCACCCGGCTTCACTTGCGCAAAACCACCCAAGCCCGTTATATGTCTTTATATCAAAGGCACAAATCATGCGCGTCTGCCACAGCACTTTTCCGAGCAGTCACTATCTTGCCGCGTTGGTTGTATGCGCAACTCATCTACATTTGTCTGGCATTCGCACTCGTCATTACTTCCCACCGATCCTTTTACCCAGCAGTGCCCAGAACGCCGCCTGGCAACATTTCCTACGCTCACTCACCATCGCTCTCTCTCTCTCTCCACCAGTTCGCCCACCAGCTGATCTTCTCGCTTCCTACTCTCCTTTATTGCCTGCAAGCACGCCAGCCGAGCAAGAAGCGTGCCAGTTGCGTACTGCACCATCCATCGCCTGCATACCAGCTACCACGGCAGTACGGCGGGTGTCCACACTCGTCAAACCAGCATTCCCAGTTTTCGTTTGCCATAGCTTGCTCTGCGCCTATTTTGCTTGGCCTTCATGTTTACGTACCCGCTGACATTCTGTTGATTTTTCGGCCACTCCTTTCGCGGCTCAGGCAGCATTCAAGGTGCTTTGCTCTCCTTGATTTACTGCTAGGTAAGATCACTTGAGCCCGCATTGCACCGCCGTGTCTGGACGCACGTCCAACCCTCTGACACACCAGCAAAGTAAGTGTGCCATATCATCGCCAGCGTAATGTCTACTTTCGGCACCGCCGCCACTACTGCACTGAGCGCGTGTACTGCGCGTGCCTGCCAGCGTTATTCTTCTATCTCCGCCTCCGCCGAAGCGATTACTGATGTCGGCCCCCCTGTGTCGGTGTAACCGACGCCAGTTCCTTTATCGCATCCCCTTTCATATACTGCTTGCTTTCCGCTCTCCTTGGTTACGCAAACCCATGTGGGGGTGACATGATGATTATAACGATAGTCTATGTCTGTATCGCATCCGTTAGCGCTCGCTTTGTATTGCCGCTGTCCAGAGCCTAAGCGTCACTGTCATTCATCTCACATTTGCGAGCGCCTCTTCTGCCTACGCCCGACTCGGTCGCTATCAGTATTTGGTCGCTTTCACAACTTGAACTTGGCTGTGCGTATACGCGCCGGGTTCTAGCGGCATCGCGGTCGTATTGGTTGTCACCGCGACTAGTGACCGGGGCATCGTTACGCCACGTTGTCCCCCTCGCCGTCCGATCAACCGGTCTTCCACCACCCCCTTTAACCCGCTTACGCCTGTGCTAGTCACAGCAGTGTCATCAGCGCGTTTGCCTACATATCCAAACATATGTTTCATACGCGCTGCTAACCAACAAGGACGCCGCTAGGCTTTGCAACTGGTGCGCTACACTCTCCACTACGCCACTCCATTTTCACCAGCCGCCTACCGCGCAAGTATCTACAATCTGGCCACCGGTAGCACCATTGTCCGCCCACCGTACGTAGAGTCTCAGCGGCAGCTGTTACAGTGGTAATTTCGCCGCCATATCCGGCAATCATCGTCTTGCAGCGCGGCTGGTAGGCAGATTTATTGCTACAAGGCCATATTCGTCAACCCGCTCTTTCAATTTCGGCGGTTCGTCATGTACCAAGAGCAAGATATGATTTCTGGCCAAAATCCGTGCGCCCGCGGCACTGCAGCGGTCGAAAGCTGGACACAGGACATGCTTTGCATACCTGAATCGCCGCCGCTGTCTGCGTCTCAAATTCAAAAAGTCACCCTAGCAGCAGCGCCTGCAGTGCCTGTGCCACTGCCAGTGCGCCTGGGATTTACCGACGCTAAGGCAGATGCATACGAACAGCTGCCTGACATGCCGCCAGAGTGCGACGAAAGTATCTGCACCGGTAGATCACAGCGGCCCAAAGCGCAGCTGGCTACCAAACTTGTCGAGCTGCACAACACCATGGATGTAGACTCGGACGCAGAGTCCATCATGGACAGCATTCAGACCCTCCGCCGCATACAGTCACAGCGCCAAGCGCCCAGATCGCGACAGTCAGGTGGCTATCAACAGCACCACACGTTTCCGGCGGAGCGCGGTCAGCAATGGTCGTTGTCGCCGCAGATTGCGCTGCACTTGCATCAATTACGGCTGCAGAATAGCTATCTTATTCACCAAAACCGCGCAGCAACGCGCGAGCTTACACACGCAAAATGCACGACACATGCGCTACGCACTGTCTGTCTGCAAAAGGAGCAGACAATAGTACGGCTGCAGAGTGAGCTGGCCACGGCGCTTGACCGTATTCGCCTGCTGGAAGCTACGGTGGCCGAATACAGCGCCCGCGCGGCTGCCACGGCAGCGGTTCACACGGCAGTTATCGCTGAGAAGCGCCGCTCGCTGCTCGGCAAAAAAGAGCGCCGTCTGTCTGGAGGGCTGGACAGCCTGTCGAACGGTATCCTCCGAGGACTACGTCGATCCGTGGACGGTACAACGCGCCATAGCAAGTCAAAAGACCAGTACGCCAACTTTGAGAGTGACGAGCATGCAATGTCAGACGTACCCGGCAGTCCACGCGCCAGCAACGTCATGTGTCGCTATGGCCGGCGCAGCCTTGACTCGGCGCGCGATTCAGCTTGTCGCACCGATATCGACGATCTAGATATTGATACACTTACCGCCTCCTCGTCAACCTCTTCCACTTCCACATCATTCGTTTCCAGCCCAACATCCTCGCTTAGTAGCTCTCCATCGCGTGCCCGCGTTGTGCCCAATGACGGCGACGATGAGGATGAGGATTACGGCGATCTCTGTGTTGGAAGCTCGATCACAGCAGCAGCAGCCGCGTCGTCGTCACCACGCGGCTTTTACGAGCGTATTCAGCTGGCTCTCAAATCGGCAACTGGCAATCCTGGACATGGTTCTGTTTTCTCTGCCTTTCGCCCTAGTTTATCCAGCCCCATCTCCAGTGCCACAGCAAGCGATGAAAAGTCTGTCAAGTTTCTCGCACCCATATCGTCTGCCGCGGACGATCGGTGGCAGCAGCAGGAAGTAACGATGAAAAAACACCATAACTAAAGTAATATGTCTTGCTCCTTTGCATTGACCAGTACCCTTGTTCATTCTGGCATGCCCACCTTGTCCACCT
The DNA here is from genome assembly GCA_003614735.1 of Thamnocephalis sphaerospora. Taxonomy (NCBI): domain Eukaryota; kingdom Fungi; phylum Zoopagomycota; class Zoopagomycetes; order Zoopagales; family Sigmoideomycetaceae; genus Thamnocephalis; species Thamnocephalis sphaerospora. The sequence goes on along the minus strand of KZ992804.1, from coordinate 1,472 downwards.
TTTTCGACATACTTTGCAGCCATGCCAGCGCATCACATATTATAAATTTAGCGCGGTGGTCGATTCAACAAAACTGCGGCTTAGATCAAAGCAATTGGCTACATCGCTTTTTAAATGTTTTCGACATAGATGACCATCCGATATTTCGTCGCAATAAGGACATACTGGTTTATTCAATTATACTTTGCAACACTGCCACTCGGGCATGTTCGAGGCGCTGGTCATAGGACACGCGATCTACTGTACCCCAAGGGACAAGGAGGCAGTCATCCTCACGGACTCGATGACGAGCGTCAGCTGTTGATAACACTCTATCGCCAATCCGACACGGAGTGGAGCGGCAAAAGACTGCAGGCAGCGACATACAAGATTCGGGATCTGGCGACGGCCAGAGTTTACGAACAAACACAACCGGTCACGATCTAGTGAGTCAAAGCACATGTAGGCATACCTGGTAACGAGCTGGCGGACAAGCTGGCCAAGATTGCGACAAAGGCAAGGAACAGCACTTTGCCAGCACGGAAGATGAACATGTCGATATTGAACTAATGGGCCGGTGAGCGGACCAACATGTTACTGGTACCTCTAACAATTTCCACGAGCCGAATATGCACATTCCACGCGATAGCGCTGCGGCAGAGGCTGGCACCATTGAAGCATAGGCCGGACAGCACAGTCAACATCAAGCACAGGCGCCGTCGGCTTAGACAAGAGATCACAACCTTGCGCGTCAAGCAACTGGTGTAGTGAATCAACCTCCGCCGTCGCCTACATGGGCTCGTGCCAACGAAAAGACTATGCAAGCTAGCCGACTCCAAATCGCAGCAAGTTTCATGTAGCGTACCATAGAGCAGGAACACGCTTTTATACTTGAATTTACCACGGCAACTCCATCGTAGACCAGTTGACGGCTAAATAAGTCACTTCTTCAGGAGCGATAGTTTTAGATAGCTGCTTTAGGTGACGTCGCCAGACTGCTGCAAGGCTTTTGGAAAGTGGTACGAGTCTTACTCCTGAAAAGTCACCGCTGCTTAAAAGTACGAGGATACGCAAGTAGTCACGCTCCGGTGCTTTAGCAAAAGAAAATAAGACATCGGTAAACATGTAGGTTTTCTGGATGATATGCTAGCATAGGCCATGATGTTCCAGTAAACCAGTACTTACATAAACAGCGAGCCTCTTGGAGTTACTCGTACTTGTCAGTAAAATCAAGCGGTCAGTAAGTAGAACAGCATACGCTGAGACGGTCCTGGTTACATTTGCTCGACCAGCGTCTTCAACTACATCAGCTGTATCAATGATATGAACACGCTGGTCTGGCACTAGCAATGGGCTAGAAATACCACGTATTCTCTGCTGGAGAATGGAAACACGCTGTATGTTTGCAATGTCCTGCAAGCTGGGTGGATGTCGATGCTTAGGCTCTAGCACATTCGACCGCTGCATTTCCCACTTACGCCGGCCAGACATGT
>KZ992803.1:0-15849 GCA_003614735.1 Thamnocephalis sphaerospora | reverse complement strand
GATTCCGCTGATTCAGGTGGGCTGCTAGCTGGCGTAACCTATTTGATGACCAAGTATGGCGGCTAAATGCACACAGGGCTGCTTTTATGTAACCGAGTCGGGTGTCTACAAAAGCACGCTGTTTTACTTTCGGCACGACATTTGGCGCATAATGAGCAATCTCGAACTGCAGCGACTGGCAAAAACCATGTTTGAGGTAACGGCGCATTAGCAGATTGCGACATTGTCGTAGTAAGTGCACGATATCCAATATTACTTACCAGCTCGTGTCATGCCATAGACAGCTCCGTGTGAACGCTCGGCCGCAAACACCGGCCGTCGACTTCGTCTGGTTCCCAAGCTTACGTCGCTTCGCTGTATTGTTAATCTCAGCAAACGGGTACATAGTACATAGCGCGCCGGCGGACCGTGTTACATCGTCTAATTACTAATGTGACTCACTGTATCGCCTACAGGGTACAGGAAAGTGGGCGACAACGCGCAGACGAATGGGCGGCTTGCATGAAGTCCTAAAGTTTGCCAGAGTACGTGACAGCGGCAGTTTATGCGACGAAAGCTGACTTGGCCGCTTTGGTGGAGCAGGGCGACACGCAACGGCAGAACTTTGGCCCAGTGTTGGGCTGGACAGAGATTGCACGCCAATTTGCTGGTTACAGAGCACAGCATAAGCGCATGCTGGAAAAATGGCAAGAGTCACGACGACAGCTTGACCGTTTGCGACGCTTACATGTATCTATCCTGTAGCCCATTTTACATGTTTCGCATAGATATACGTGCTAGTTTTGACTCGATCCCACTTCCGCTGCTTATGCGCGCACTTGGAGCTATTCTCCAAAAGGTGGGAAGCATTAGCTTGTACCGGAAGTCCAGAAAATAGTGCTCACATTTTTGGCAGGACTATTCCGTGCACAAGTATGCTGCTGTGGTATACGCCGACGGCCAACTTCGGGTTCGTCCGCGGGCGTGCGCAACCAGGCCCTGTGCGTATCATGGCGCTTGAGGCTGTGCTGCATGATATGAACATGCGCTAACGTGTTCTGCACAGTGGATAGCTTGGCTTTTGCGCCCGTCGCACAGGAAGCAGCCTCAACTAGCAAAAATGCAGTCTTGATAAATCAGGTAGTTGGTGTAGTTTAACAAGTTTCGTTGCATGTACGATATATGTACTAATGGGCATTTGAATAGGCGGTCGACATATTGCAGCCCAGTCAAAGCCTAATGCAAACGCTCAGCACGCATCTGCACGACCATTGTGTCGATATTCGCGGCAAACCGTATCGGCAGCGCGTTGGCATACCACAAGGATCGATGCTGTCGACTATACTATGCATGTAAGCAAGGTGCACTACAACGCGCACGTTTGCGCTGTCAAAATTTACACACTGCAATTACTCTAGACTCTACTACTCGCAAGTGAGCCGCCAAGTTGTGGCCGACTGCCATGAAGAGGATGTACGTATTTTTCATGCTTTGAGTAGGAGTAATTGGTACGACTGCATACTGAACAATTGCGTCTAGCTGTTTGTGCACTACGTCGACGACTTTCTGTTTGTATCTCCCAGCAAGGAACGGGCAATCGCGCTCTTCCAAAGCATTTGTAGAGGCAGGTAGTTGGCGACACGGTCACTGTGGATATGTTGTAACATGATAGCCTTTACAGGCTTTCCGCAGTACGGATGCGAAATCAATCGCCACAAGAGCCTTTGTAACTTTGCCGGCATATCACAGCTGCCTTGTATTCCCGAAGGAAGCCAAGGTATATGTGGCTGCTTATTTCCTGCAATAGACTGCTAACGGACTCTTGCGATGCAGAATTTCCGTGGTGCGGGCTGCTTATCAACACGCATACGTTGAGTGTGCGCTGGCAACATGATAAATTCCAGACAAAGGGCGAGTGGAGCATAGTCGTCTGGTCGTCGCTATAGATGCTGACCTGAGTGACGCGCTAACGGCAGAGTTGAAGCACGCCACCAAGCTGGAGTACGGATCTTACACGCTAAAGTCGCTGCTTCTGCGTCTTAAAAGGTAGGTCAGCGTAGGTCGGTCTCTAGTATGTCGTTATTTACACCAACGCGTGCGTAGAACGCTCCATGCGTATCTTGATCCAATTATGGTGGATCTGAAGATCAACACCAAACTCTCAATTCTTGCCAACGTATTTCGCGCGTACTGTGGCATTGCGGGACGGCTTTGCCTGATGGTGCTGGAGACGCAACACCAGGCTGTTGATGCCTTATTCTCCGGCAAGTGGCTATGGTGTGCATCTGCAAACACAAGAATGGTGCTAACGTGACTGCCAACCATAGATGTCGTGCTGCCCCTGGTTTACTATGGGCAGCGTTTCGCGCCAGCCGACCTACCTGGCGGTCAATCTGAGCTGCGTCATTTTTGCGAACAAATGAAGTGGTACGCGCAATGAAAGGGCCTGGTTGTCTGCACGGTGAGCTCACGCACGGTCCATGTCAGGTTGGCGTGTTATGCATTCGCATGTGTTCTTCGACAACGACAAACAGCCTACAAGCCTTTACTGCGTCACTTGGACAAGCTAGTGCGACACGCACGTTATGCAGCAATCCGCTACCGGCTTTGCGCTTTGGCAGATGCGCTGTATCGCGAATTGGAGTCTGCTTAGTCAGTAAACAAGGCTATGCATGTTTTCATAATATATTACAGTGATTACGCAGTGGGTGCAGCGGTCAAAGCTCTATCTAGCCGTCTTTAGCATGCTGTCAAGCAGCGTCTCCAGCTTCCGGCAATAGTGTGAGTACAAATGCTCTCGGCCGTTGTACAGACGGCAGTTGTCGAATATCAGGCGAATGTCCGCGACAAACCCCTTCAGGCTAGTGTACCGTCCTGTGTCCAACTTTTGGCCGATCGTGGAAAAGTCCATTGGGTTTTTGACGATTTGGACGTAGTCGGGAATACCCAGCGCAATAGGATCGACCTAAATGTATACATTGTTGTCAGCAATTGACATAGCAATTGCTGGCCACATCGACACTTACTGGCATCTGGAACGGACCCGACTCGTTTTTGGAGAGAAGGCGGTTGAGAATCTTGCGACATGGCGCTGCGTCTTTGCTGCTTAGACCTGCCAACGTTGCTGAGCTGGCCGGCGACGGGAGACTTGGCGTTCCGTCTAGGCCCACGGTGCTGCCAGGTCGACGGGCCCGCTGCTTGGCGGGACCACGGCCCGAAAGGCTGTCATAGTAAGCCTCTAGCACCTTGGCCTCCCCGCAGACCCAGGAATCTGGCGGGTTGAACAGGCGGCAGTTGGAAAAAATCAGCCGTACATCCTGCTCAAACTTGTCAACCGCCTCGTAGATGCCGTTATCTAGCTTGCGCTGAACTGTCGACAAATCCATCGGGACCTTGACTGTTGGCGCCGTCCATGGAAGCGTGCGTTAGGAGTGAGGAGCACTGTACACCACTGATTGCCGGTACTTACCGACGTCAAAGTAGGTTGGCACATTGAGCGCCACTGGATCAACTGGCACCAAGAATGGGCCGGCAGCCCGGTGTGCCATCAACTTGGCGATAATGCTCTTGCACCGTTTCTCCTCTGCTGCTGTCATGCCAGCAGTCTGCGTGCTATCCAGAGCCATCGACGCGTCGCCCGACTCGGTCGGCGTACCCACGGTTGACGAAGGCCGTTCCTCAATGGTCATGTTTTCTTCACGGCGACCGCCGTTGCCCACGCCGTGAATGAGCCACTGTTCATCAAAAACATCGTCTAGCTGCATGCCCTGATTGTAGACCGTAGTGCCTGGCGGGTTGAACAGGAAACAGTTGTTGAGCATGAGCCTGACGTCGTCGACAAATTCGCTTTTCTCCTTGTAGGCACCGCTGTCGAGCTTCTTTCGAATTGTCGACAGATCCATTGGATGCTTAACAATGTCGTAATAGTTGGGACAACCGTCAAGTTTGGGATCTACCGGTCGGTTGAATAAGAGTGCTGCCGGGTGTGCTACCATCTTCAAAAGCACGCGCGAACAGCGCTTCCGGTCGTTGGCGCTTAGCTGTGGCCCGGTAGGCGCAGATGGCTTGCTTGCAGTAGCATTTGCAGTAGCATTTGCAGTGGCATTTGCAGTGTCGGAAGGAATGACCAGCGTTGGCCGCTCCGCAGGCCTGCTGGGGGAGGTGACGGGAACGGCTGTGGTATGAACACTCGGTGCAGGCTTGCTGACCACCACTTTCTTTTTTGGCGAGCCGTCAGGCTGCACCTTTTTGCGCTTTACGGGCGACATTAGCGTTGGCCCATCTGCACTGGATTGCGATGCGGCAAACTTGTCTTTGGCTGAACAGATAGGTGGCAGTTAGTGGTGCCACTGTTGCGGTACGCATCGCCGCTGTACATACCCTTTGTCGACGGTGCATGCACAGCTGATCGGTGTACTGGTGCAGCGGGCTTTGGAGAAGAAATAGGAACTGGCGACTTGGCTGTCTTGATATCCGATGGCTTTTCTACCTCCGCCTGGGATGGCATGCGAATCTTGAGCTTGGTCGTGGATGGCTGACGTGCCAGCACCGGTGTCGGCGCAGGCGCCTTTTGCTCGTAGAATATCTCGCACAGCATTTCAAGTTGCTGGCGGACTCGGCTATCTAACTGTAGCGTGCGACTCCTGTGACCACGTCAGATAATGTCGTTAGCACGCCACGAGCTACATGCTTTTCAAACGCTAGTCGTGGCCATTCTTTACCCGACACAGTCCCAAATCAGCTTGTGCAGTCGGATATTCGCGCTGAACCTTGAGCGTACGCGTGCCAGAGCAGCCACAATCTGTTCTTTGGGCGTCAAAGTCTTCTTTGTGCCAGAAACTGTATCGCCTAGTGATTTGATGACAAGACCGTCATTGGCATTCGACTTTTCTACTTCTGCGCAGCACAGCTGCCAGGCGCATGCTTCCACCAGGGAGCGCGCTGCGTGCACCTGCACAAATCTGGATGGGTCGCTGACAGCAACACCGAGAAGGTATTCTATCAGTGCCGGGCGCGAGTCCATCGCAATAACGGCTACTGCAGAAATTGCCGCAAGGCGCACATCCACATAGTTGCCATAGCGCGAATGACTTATAAACAGTTTTGGATCTAGCGGTATACGACTTGCTAGCGCAAGTTTCAGCATGGCCTAATAAACATGGTTAGCTGGCGTAGTATGGATCGCCTGGACAAACGCTCACCTGGAGACATGCAACGGTGACCACGTTGTGGAACGATGACATGTACATGTCGAGTGAGCGTCGCCGCTCAATCTCCTTGATCACCTCGGCGACTAGCTCTTCCGGAACAGGCTCTACGTCGACACTGCTTGGTGCTGACTTTTCTGGCACGAGGGCTAGTGCGCCGGCCAACGCACTCACCAAATTAGCCACGAACACACCATCGGCGTACTGTGCAGGCGCGCCAATGCCAGTTAGCTCCCGTAAGTAGCCGTTGCATTTGCGCTGATACGCACTGCATTTCCCGCGTTATCGTTGTAGCGCAGAAGGTGGAGCAGATGGCGGAGCGCATCCGGCAAGCAGCGACCAGAACGATCGCGCACACGAGATATGGATGTAATAATGGCCTGCCATGATGGTCAGTGGCGCAGATGCAATGGCTAATGTACACGCTACACACACCTTTTGCACAAAGTATTCGGAAAAGTTGGAAAAGTCGTTGGTACGCGGCATTGTGGCTTCTCTGGCCAGCAATGCGCTGAGTGAAAATCCATAGCGCCACTCGTATATTTTGGTGAGATGATGGAAACCAATGTAGTCCGAGTCGGGCGTAGCGCACTGACGACATGTACTCTGCGTTAACGATGACATGCCGATGTAATGGAATGCCTTTGCATACCTTGGCCAGTGACAGCGCCGCATCCATGCGCACGCGATAAAAGCACTTTGGATCCATGACGATACGCATCAGCGACGTGGATACGGCTGATGACGGCATCATGGCTAATGCTGCTGTCGCCTATGCGGCATCGAAACAACGTCACGCGTAAGCAGACTGCGACGCATCAGCGCCGCAAGTTCAGCGCACCTCGTATTGCGCAACCACATCGCGGTCGTTCAGCAGCTGTGCAGCCCACATAAAGTCTGGCTGGTAAAAGTCCATCACGCACACCCACTCAAAGTCCGAATCCATGCGGATCCACTCGAATGTGCCACTGGCAGCCGGCAATGGTAATTACAGCGCCGAATTAGCATCAGTCTGTCCGGCAGCCCGCCATCACACGCTACACACACTCACCTGGCTGTGCTTTCCTCGTCCTCTTCGCCCCACTCCACAATACGCCATGCACGCTTTGTTTCCTCATCGTCCTCAGCAATCCACTCTCCTTCCTGCAGCTCTGCGGACACCTCGGCGTCTGCGCTGGCATCTTCTGCAGCTGCTGCTGCTTGCCGTGCTTGGAAGCGCTTTGTCGTTCGGCGAATACGCTTGTACTTTGTGTTGAACTGTACCTCAAACTTCTTTTTGGGCTCTTGGATATCGAGTACGTGCTCGTATGGCGTGCCATCTGCCTCTCGCACTCGTGCGGTCATTTGTCCCTGCAATGAACAGCATGCACATAAGCACTCTCAAGCGCGCACTTTCACCACGGCAGTGTCTTACCGTGAACAGTGTGGGCGGTGTAGCATCCGTAGTGCCGCGTCCGAGAATGTTCAGACTACGCTGAGCAGTCGACTCCTGCGTCATATTGATTTCTACGACCATCTTTTTGCGGTTGAACGCATAGCGAAAGTGAAAGATTGGGCAACCGGCACTAAATGTGCTCGGGAATTAAGGACTCATAGACGACGACATGTGTTCTGATCCACTACCCCCGTCTGTAAAGGATATATCCACTGCGTCGCAAACGTCTTGAGCTCAATGCCTGATACCTTGCGGCATATCCGAATAAACCAGGCAGTGGCAACTGCGTTTGCCACGCCCAGTTCGCCGCTCATGGCCGAGAGCATGATCTTGGGAATCACACGGTTTAGCCCCAGCGATGGGCCACCCTTGAGCATGCGCTTGTCCAGCATAAATAGCACTAGTGGTGCCTTGAGCCGGATAAAGGCCATGTCATCTGCAGACGGTGCGCGGTTCACCCCGACACGTCCAATAGGCGGTCGATCAACGTCCATATCACAAACACGCTCAATGTCCTATGTACTCGCAGTGTTGCGGTTAGTCGCGATGTACCGGCTTTTCTACCAACGCGCTACTCGCACCTTCTTCAACCGATACCGGTATTCGTTGGTCCCCATCAATCGCTTGAGATAGGCTGCGCACAGGTATTCAGCCATGCCCTCCACCAGCCAGGCGTCATTCCTATGGCCAGCGCGTCAGTATGTACTATGCTACAGCCACCCGCAAACCATGTTTACCAGGTTGCTGGCGTAATGTACGCGCCAAACCATTGTAGCGCCACCGAGAGCGCTAGTACGCGCGTAGTATCAAAGCCTTGCTCAATCACGTTTGGCGGATAAAGTAGCGAGGAGCTGATGGCTCATGCATGAGTACAAGCAGTGCCATGTTGAATCACCACCAAATTACAGCACTCACCTGACTATCACCAAGCCAGCACCGACCATCAGCGTGCAAGGCGCTTCGTCCACAAAAACCACTGCAAAAGATGCAAACGGGTAAGAGCCGATTTCCTTGACAAACGACTGTACTGTCTATGGATGCGTACACGTCAGTGCTTTTGCTACCGCAATCGCCACCATGCTGCTCCAGCACTCACATTGCCCAAATAGCGACAGTCATGGTTCACTTCCTCGGCACGCCCTATTGGGCCAAAAGCCAGTATTGGAATGTCTGGGTGTCCACGTGCGCCACGCGCTGTCGCGTCCTCTGCTCCAGTCGTGGACGCATCTGCAGCACCAACGGTCATGCGTTCAAAGCACCCAATAGCAAAGCAGATCATGGGCGCAGACACTGGAACAAGCATCTCGAAGCGAAAGATACGCCGGTGCAGATTGTCTGATGGAATCATCTGCCATAAGAGCGGTAAGTTGACGTGAATTTGCATGCTATTTCGTACGCTGTATGACCGACCTGCTCTACGAGTTCGCCGTTGCATATCACGCTTACAGGTGTCATGGCGCTGCCATCCACGTCCATCTCCATCTCTGCCGGCACGTTAAATGCCAGTTCCCACGTGCCACACTCGCTAGCACGATCCAGACACGGCATCCAGCATCTCGTCACGCCAGGGCTGCGATCACCACATACGTACAAGTGCGGCGGACGCTAAAAACGCACTAGTCAGTCACCTTGTCCATGTGCACATGCACATAGATTCATAATCTATTATGACAGACCCACCGTAGGTGCCGTTGCAGGATCGGGCAGCACAAACTGCATACCATTGACAGGGCTGTCGGCACTGTAGACGATCCGTACGATAAACGGCTCGTATGCATCCTCACCCTTGCTCTCTACATCACGTATTCGCGGATATGAGCTGTGCAGTGCAGCTACGATGAAACCGGCTGTATAGAACTCACCGTCAACAGTGGCTGTTGCCTCTGTCTGCTGTTGCTGCTGGCTATCAGCACGCTCCTGCTTCACCCGCACGATATGTACGCTGCTCGGAATACTGACGCACAGTTCTCCGCGTTCGCTTTCCGAAATACAATCGGCTACTCGGTGCCGCATCTGTGCAATTCGTTCTACGCCAAACTGCTTCTCGTCGTGGGCTGACGCAAACACACGTCCTAAAGGATCATCCAGTCGATATGCGGCCGGGACGTCGTTTACATGCACCGATTCAATACCTGTATGGCATTAGCACGTCAAGGAAGTAGTGCGCTTGCGAATGACATCCAGCACGCCACTGTCATGACAACCGCAAAGGATACAGCATTGCCGAAAGTTTACGCGAATCTCGCGCAGTGTATCCGCTGTCGGCACCAGAGTCAGCTCCGCAACGCCCTGCACAAACTTTCATCAGCAGCCGTTTGCTCGGCATTTGGACGCCGCAGCGCAGCCTATTACTTACGCGAAAGGCGCGGTCATATAGATCGCCAAATTCAAGCAGGCACTTTTGATGCCGAGTGTCATCGCGACGGCGCCTGTTAGCTGCCTGCGCGCATGCAGACCAGCGCTGCCAAATACTTATAGGTGAACTGCCGCCACGCGGCGAGAGGCTGCTTCGACCGTTGCAGACATGGCTTGCGTGCGATCGTCGATGCCGGCAGCCACGGTGCAGGAATTGGAGCAGGTGTTTTGAGGAAAGAGTTGACTCACAACAATGACGCGATCTTTAGTGCCGAGTCACGTGATGGTTACTGAACCGTCGTATACCTACGCCAACTAAAGCAACCGTTGTAGACTGAGATGCAGTGCAGTATCCGGGTTGCCTTGGCCGCTGTCGTTAGTATATCCTGCCATTCATCCTGGCCAAAGTCCAGTTCCTTGAGCACGTCCCACATCCTTGGCGACGCGGAGGGTTGTTAGAATGCCGGCAGCATATTTGCAAGCTGTTATATGATTGGTGGTAGCATGTAGTGGCCTTTGTGGTAGCCCGTTCAAACATCTCTTTCAGCGATATGACCGCAGACACAAGGTGCGCACACGTATTGAAGATACTCCCGGTAGACGATAGACGCCGCCTACTTGGCTATGTCGACCCTTATACCTCGGCGTGTCTGACAGCAACCTGTCGTTCTCTTTACACCGCAGTTTGGCGCGACGTCGCGCTATGGCGCTGCTACTATATGCACGCCTTTGCCCCACATACTGTGGAGCATGAAATGAGTTTTCTCTACTGGTGTTTGCGAACTGGCAGTCGGCGCGAGTCTCGGGCGTCGACTTCAGCTCAACAAACTGGTAACTTTTGGACAAGCGTTTCCCGGCCGGACGCATTTCAGCGACGAGTATTTACCGAGCGCAACCTGCGCCAGGGAAGATGCATGTACCGCACCTTTTGTCTGCCGGAAAACGTCACCGATACGACTACCTGGTGTATCGACACGGCTACATCGGTTGGAGTTAGTGTATCTCGTCAAAGGGAGCCTGGAGGACCTTTAGTCAGGAGGATATATGCCATTGATGGCGATTTTGTGTGCACGGAACAGCGAGATGCCGAGCGTATCACTTCATCAGGCTCCCTAGACACCACTGATATGCAGATGTCTGTACAGCTAGTCGGAGCCAGCGATCAGCCAGCACGCATCAATCTGAGTGATCACGAGCACCGAATGGGTTGTCGGTTCTCTGTAACGCAGCACCCTGCTAACACGTCGGTGCTGCGAGTCTGGGAGACTGGCAAGTCCTCCTTAAAACACTGCATTCAACTGAGTCGACCGATGGTGCTGAGTGGGATTCGCGATCGTTGGGCGCTGGTTCGCCAGCTAATGGGGTCGGTTGACGGAAATACGCCTTCGGAGATGACGGTGGTCGATTTGGAGCGTGGCGTAGCATGCCCTGGCATTACCCCTCCGTGTGGCCTGCATGTATGTCGCTTTGTACGTACGGACGAGCACATGGCCACGGTTTATGGTGCGACGGCGCAGGACAACGCGGTTAGCATTCTCAGCTGGTATCTCTATCGCTTTGCTGTAGACCAGCCTGCGCAACTAGTGCATACTGCAAACATCACCATGCCGGCGCCCATTCGTTACTCATTCCACGCCCTCTCCTTGCCTCACGAAGGTGGCAGCGGCGACACCGATTGCACATACTACATACTACTAGGCGTCGGTATCGCCACAGGACAAAAGATTTTATTGCATCACACGCTGCCTACAGCAACTCGTCAATTTGGCATCCCATATACTGTCCAATGTAACATACTGCCTACGCACGCCAAAACCGTCACGCGAACGCGCCATGGATTTGCCGGCTATCTGGATGGACACCTCGTATTCTACAACAGGGACGGTACAGTGCACTGCAAGCACCAGCGGCCGGCTGGAGACGGCTATAGTTTGATGCTGGGAAACATATGCTTGGTAGAAGAAATGGTTCAGGGAGAGCGGTCAGTGGCGCTGATTGACACTGCCACCGGAGATGAACTGTCACGTTTGCCCGTGCTATTGCCAAGCATGAGAGAATACGCTGTGCTCGCCACATGTCTAGTTCACCTGCTTGCTGATAAAAGCAGCATAAAAGTCATCAGTTTTGGTGCAGCCTAGCAGAGTGTATTTCGTCTACTTGGTGTGTACACACAGTCTACTCTACGGGCGCATGAGCCGCTTTGACGTTGTTGTCACCGCCGGTCATTGGATCAATCATTCTCGGCCGCCGTATCGATATACGCCAATCCAGCGCTCTTTTACCTCCGCCATCAGTACGCGCGCGCAGCGGCGTAGCTATAAGGCCTCACCACCGCGCACCAGCAGAATAAGCAACATACTTCCCTTCGCATATTTCTTCCTTCCGTGTCACACTCTCGCGCTCCATCTAGCGTAACACATCTATCTCAGCAGACTGCCTGCAGCACACAGCCTACGCCTGTCTCAGCAGCTTCCTTGCAACCTCTTCAAGACTATTCAACCCAAAAGTCTTTTGGGCGGTGGCGTCAAGTATTAGTGCAATCGTAATGATTCTTGAACGGAACGTGCCTTGCAAGGGTAGCCGCATCTTCGTCGATTTACAAAATAACCTCGTTTATACATTGTATCACTTGATAGCGTGGGCCACGCGAGCGAATAAAACCGTAAAACCTAGGCATCAATGAAACAAAGGCAAGTAACCGATTTACTAAAGACGTGGGCGCTGCAAGGGAGGCTGGCCATCATCATCTTTTTCATCCTCCTCCAGGTTATGCACACGACGCTCCAAAATTGGATGAATGTCGTTATCGTTGAGAATATATGCGCATGCACTCGATCCTGCTGCTATATCTTCTTTCTGTTGTTCGGCATTGAATTTGTAAAAACCAAGCATTTTGTTCCATAGGCATACATCAACAATTGGCTGATAGTGTGCAAATATCAAATCTGGAATCAAGCACCGCAGAACCGCCAGGTTACTTTTCATATTGCCGTGGAATTTGATGCCTTGCTTATTGTATAGCAGTCGAATACCCGCGTGCTTTAAGCAATACGTGGCCAACTTATTCGCCGTATACTTTCGTTGCCCCGGACTTTCTCTATCCAGTCTTCGATATTCTCTCTCAGGTGCACTACAAGTGCAAAGGCCGTCATTTCCTGTCTAATCAGCTCGATCATAGCATTCTTGTTTGGCTGCGATGCTGCAGTAAAAGTTCGCGAATGCAGTGCAAAGCATTCTTCTGGAAAGGCACCGTATAGGGACAAAATCCTATAAACTAATGCAGCATATCTTGGAACCGCATTGCCAAGCGGATTGATGCTTGCACAACGAACGCGTAGTCGCTGCAGCTCGTGCATGTTAGAGTCAGCCGCCGAGATCAAAGTGGATAAGTAAAAATCCAGGAAAGCACCCAACTGATAGAAGGGCGCAAATGCTTTTGACATCTTACTACTGTTCTGCAAGACTCTTTCACTATGACGGCCAAATGAGAGTGTTTTCCCTATCAAATACCTCGCCAAAGGGCGATTAGAATGTCGGATATGATCGTTGAATGAGGCGCGGAGTTCTTGATAGTGCAACCGCATAGTATCTCCTTGAGCTTCGACCAAAAGACTATCCAATGCCTTCGCCGTGTCAAAGTTTTCAGCGTTATAGTCGATGAGATATGCGCGAATGTTCTGATCCATTATCGTGTTATACTCTTGCATGGCTTGCATTGCCCACGCACGATCGTATTTCGAGTTGACTACAGGGAGTTTGGCCACACAGAATTCTACTCCAGCGCGCCGATAGGTGCTAAGCCATTGCCAATAATGTCGGTTGAAACTGTTAATACGTTCGGTTTGCAAAGATGCAAAAATAGTAGCCAAATAGCCGGTTATATCGTTATCGATGCTAAAGTCTTTCAAGGCAGCAGGCTTTTTGGCGTGCGGCGATTGGTGAGTATTGGCGCGACCAGGCTCGATGTACTTGTACATTTCTTTTGCTAATTCACTTTCGCGTCCAAGAATGCGAAGGCGCGAAACCAGCTGCAGCTCTTCCCGATGGGTGTTTACACCAGCAAACAAAAAGTCGAAGGAAATTCGGAACCATTTATCCAGACTATGCCCTGCCTGCATCACCGATGTAACGATCAAAACATCCGCATCCTCCGCGTAAGCGTTTGGATTGGAAAGAAAAAGTTGATTCCAAGGCTCACGTTGCACAGCGCTCCATATACCCTTGATACGCTGAGCAGCTTCCTGGCTGATTGAAAGTGCAACCTTACGCATGATCGAGTAAAGGAGGGCTGCATGATCAGCTCTGGTGCAAAACACCACAATTGGACAGGTGCTTTTTCCGTCATTCATGTTGGCAACATATGTGCCAGCCAATGTTGCAAGCAAGCCGGTATGATCTGTGGTTACGCGAGCTGGATGGAGTGGCTCAGGGCGGTCAAGCTTACGCCGCATAACGTCCGTTATGGGATCTATTTCGGTTGCCTCGGCATAGAATTGAATGCAAGATTCTGTAAGACGATGCTGCATGAGGATAATCTTTTTGGCTGAACGCATCAGATCCTTGAACTTGTTGACAACCTCAACGAGATGATGACCGATTGTTTCAGATACGAATTGATAGCGTACAAAAGTAGCTTCATCCATCACAACTACGTCATAATCGGTACGTGTTACCCGCCACAGGCTGTTCAGGCAAACTACCAACCGCCGGTTTTTGTCAGGATCACCGCAGATTCGCGCTACGCCGCTATATCCGCTGCCACCACGGCTAACACCTTGTCCATCAGCGTCTCCATCTTCAGCAACCTCGTTTGTGATTTTGTCACCTGTGCTGGGCGGCGAAAAATAGCACTCCAGTCCAACTCTTTCCGCTGTGTAAAGTGCCAGCGAAACGCGAAAGGTGATGGCCAGCACCGAAAGATCCGGATTGTTTTGAATATAGTCAGCAAGAATATGTGTTTTACCAGTCCCCATCGGTGCATCGACAACAATCATGCGTGCTGGTGCTGTGAAATCAACGTCCACGTTGCCGTTCATATTGAGCTTTTCGTGGGTCGGATCAATTACCTCGCTTGCGTCTTTCGGGACAAATCCATGCTGATCAGCCGTGTTTAAAAGCCAGGTGAGATGCTGGCAATTGAAGCAATAGATGCCACAACCGCCACTCCTAGAAGCAAACACCTTGGCCGATGGAACGCCAAAAGGCTGGCCATCTTTTATGTCGCAAGTCGGGCAGTGAACCACCTCATGCTCCGCTAGTTTTCTCGCAATAACTTTGTGCCCTGCTTCGTTGAAAACATATTCGTCATCGTCCTGCAACGAATAATTACAGGGCTTCTCCTGCGGCACATCGTTCGACATGGTTCTAGCCCGTTGGCGAATTTCGTCTTGGCGTAAAGCAAGAGAAGCATTACGTGCGTCCACCTTAGCAGGGTCCTGGAGAAAACGCCCAGCAGGTCGCATATCATCCTTAATAGCGCGGTTACCATGCATAGAATTGTATGCAGAGCGCACTGAGGGACGATGCAAATGTGGTGACGGTCGCACGTGGCGAATAACATATTCACTTTCTACAGATGTGACCATAGATTCTTCTAATACGGCGAGCGTTGGCACGATCTCTCCAAATCTCCATGTGCACGGTGATAGCTGAACCGCAACAGCGGGGCGTTGAGGATCCGTACATGTAATATCAGCCTTAATCAGTGGTCGATTCTTTCCGTGCTTGCTATTGCCAAGCAGACGAAATTGCTGGCTGCGGCAGTAAACAGCGATGTCGACAAGCTCCGGCGACAGCTGTTCCGCAGCCCATTGTTCCACTGCGCCTTTTTCAATTGCATCCATACGAATAGCAGAGGCGTATTGAGCAATGAATGCTCTAAATTCGACACATAAGGCCATCCCAGAAATCGGGGCTGCATCAAGGATCAAACCAGCACAAACAATATGCAGCGAGAACTTGTTCGCACTGCACGCAGACATAACAATGATCTTTGGATCAAGTTCTTCACCAAACGCCATCTTAAGATATCTGCATAGCACAATTAGTAATCAAACAGCACGCAAAAAAGTAGGTTGCACCTTACCTAGTCAGAAAAAGGTAGATGTATGTTGCTAAAGTGCTTGCGCGCTCATCGGTCACAACATCATCATCAAAAGAGCGCTCTATGTCGAAATACATCTTGATTGGCCTTGGAAATTCAATCATCTCGTACATGCTCGGCTGACTAGTCCAATACATACGTTGGTAGGCGGCCCTTGATGAACAAACCAAAAACTGTTTGCCCATGTAGTCCAGATGTTTGCCACTTTCGTGAAAATAACTACGGCGAATGTCCTCTGCCCAAATCTGACCAAAACGCCTACTTAGCTCAGCACGAGCGCAGGCAATGTTTTTACAGATGATCGGATGATCAAAAGAGCAAGATTGATTGGCCATGGTAGAAACGATAGTGAAAAGTAAACGTCCGGAGCTGGATGCAATGGCTGATGCGGTGGCTGATGCGGTGATGGCGTGAGGGTCTTATAACATAACCCACCACAAGCACCTTCGAACGAAACAACGCCTGCATGGCCGAAAGAAAACTGATTTTTTTTGACCCTATGTCCCCAGCGGATGTATCACCTGTGCCGCCATGCCACCGACCAGCCATCAAGATGCTAATGGCCCACAACATCAGCATTCCAGCGATCTACGCCAACATTAAATCCACTACTCTGATTGGCCAGACCGACCTGAATCTCATCGACTATACCTCGAGTAAAGGTGTCGTTCATATTGCCATGCCACAGTCGCCAGAATGCTGATGCCGTGGGCTGTTGCATTCTGATGACCTACGCGAGCATTTTGTGCACCGCTCTGATTGGCCAGACC
>KZ992802.1:0-15862 GCA_003614735.1 Thamnocephalis sphaerospora | reverse complement strand
CTACGCTGGTCACTATGCGCCCTTCTCTGGAGAAAATTCGCCAGCTCATTCCGCCGCTAAGCCAGGCGCTGCATAAAGGCCAAGCTGGTAGCTACGCATGGTCCGTGCGCACTCGAGTGTTTGCTGACCATCCATACTGCAGGGCGCGTCGCCGTGGTTGGCGGGTCGGAAGAGTAAGCGTGCACGGTAGACCGCACACGCCGTGCACCATAGTAACATCCTCCTCACCTTAATAGATACACTGGGGCACCCTTCTTCAGTGCCATGTCGTCCATGAAACTGGTGAGCCGGACGTGTGTAGCGCTATCACCTTAGCGTGCCATCACTTATGGAGGATATACACAGGGTGCCGATCTAGCTCATGTAGTCTGCGATCCTGGCGCCGCCATCGCCATCAAGGTTAGTGTAGATGCAGATGACGTGTGTAGAGGCCGTGTAGCTAGGCGTGACTGACCATTTGCTTGCAGTCTTACTCCCCAGGTGCGCCGATGGCATGACTAGGCTGCGCCATGTTGTGCCGCTGATGACCCTGTTGCATCCAGACCTTATCGTGCATCCGTACATGCGCACGACAAGGTAAGCGCGCCTGAGCAGTATTGGTACGGCTAGCCAAACATTCCCTAACACTTGGTGTGCGACAGCGGTCTTCGTCGAGACGAGTCCGATCAAGATGTGATGCCGCACATTGTCTCCTTGCTGGAGCGCTTGCATGTGCTTGTAGTCGGTCCGGGCCTGTCGCGCGACGAAACAATGCAGTGTGTCGCGCGCCAGACCGTAGCAGAGGCGCGCAAGCGCAATATCCCTGTTGTTTTGGACGCGGACGCCATCTACATGGTGCAGCATCACCCCGACACTGTTCGCGGCTATCGCAAAGCGGTGCTCACGCCCAATGTCAACGAGTTCAAGCGGCTTTGTGAGGCACTGGTAAGTGCTGGCACAGCCGTCTCAGCCTCAGCATGTCGTGTAAACTGCTAAGATTTTTTTGTGTCAGGACATTCCTGTGCCAAAGCCACAGGATAAAGATGCAGCCGGTCAGCTTAGCCGCGCCCTAGGTGGCGTAACTGTGGTGCAAAAGGGCTCCGTCGATGTCGTTGTTTCGCCCGACACTACCTATACCTGCGACGTGACCGGCAGTCCGAGGCGTGTCGGTGGCCAGGGCGATGTTCTCTCGGGGCTCATTGCTGCCTTTCTTGCCTGGGGCCAAGCGTACCAGAAAAAGATATGGGAGTAAGTTGGCAGGCGAGGAGCCTTGCAGAGACTTGAATATGGATGGCAGAACTAACTGGTGACGTGCGCATGCGCCGATCAACAGGCACGACGGCACTATTGCTGAAAAGGAAATCATACCACTCGCCTGCTACGCGGCGTGCTTGATGACGCGTGAGTGTGCGCAGGAGGCGTTCAAGCAGCACCGACGCGCGATGCTGGCATCTGATATGCTCGCGCATATTGGCGGGGTATTTGACCGGCTTTTCTCCGAGCCCCCGCACTTGTGATGCATGCGCCCGCTGTTTGCGGCCAATCAAACGGCATAGACGTCTAAATCCGATAAACGTGTTTGCTTTTATTATACAGCACGCATGCCTGAGAGCAGCTAGGATGCGCGCCGCCCTTCTCCTACACCATCGCCTTGGCGTGATAGCTCGGGTTGTCGAACAGTAGCTGGCGCTGCACTGGGCCCTTGTCTTCGTCATCTGCCGTAGAAAGGACGCACACCGAGTTAAGGATACGGTAGCAGAATTAGCATAGGCGGTGCTGCAATCGCGTCGACGCATGTCGCAGTAGCAAGGATATTTTCTAATAACGCTAAACAGGCCCGTGCCGATAGGCATTGGAATGCCCATGATGATGCACTCGCTCACGCCCTCAACGGCGTCGCGCTTGCCGAACAGCGATGCATCAAACAAGTGGTCGGTCGTCTTTTCAAAGGACGCCAACATCAGCACGCTGTCCTTCATCTTGGCCACGCCAAAGCGGGTGATGCCCAGTACTTCTCCCTGCAGTTGAGGCATTACGGTAGCAGAATTGATTAGTACTAGCACGCCATATTGCCTTGCTTTTGCGTCCCACCTTGTAGGTCATGATGTCGCCCAGCAACATGACGTGGCGCGGATCAATGGTCATGCCGTGAGCCTTCATCGTGTTGTCGATTTCGTTGATAATGGTGGAGCTGTGCGGCAGATTCGAGCGTGTTTGTTCAGCATGCCTACTGCTAATGTCTGCGCTGTAACCTACCGGGCTGCCTCAATGCCAAGCACCTTCTGCACCTCCATGATATGGTTGGACGTAGTTTCCGTGCCAATGATGCCTGCCGCAAGTTCTCCTCGTAAGCTGTCTGGCCGAATTACACCGGCAGTGTGCATGTGTGCGCATGTAGCTCGCCTACCCTCTGCATTCATCACCTCGCGCAGACCAGTGCCTTCCACGGCAACCTCGTATTTCCCAGGCGTCTCATTGCTGATGACCGCACGGTGGACGGAAGGAATGCCCTGCATGCCAATAGCACTTTTGTCAGTGCATGCGCTGCAGCCAACTAATCGCACTCTAAAGCACATACCGCAACAATGATGCGCGACAGTGCGCGCTTCAGTGACTGCATGGCAAAGTAGACTTCGCCGTCCTTCTGGGAGACAAACACTTGGATACGATCTGGCAGTCGGATTTGCACATTCTGCCCCAAGTAATCGTTAAAATCACCGAGTACAGGTTAGTAGACACATATCATCCCTTGCTACTCACCTCAGCGCCAATCTTGAGCTTGGGCGCCCGGGCAATAGCATCGGCCACGTGCTGAATGTTGATCTCCAGCTAGTGGGTCAGGCGGTCGCTGGTGAGTAAGCGGCTGCGTTGTTCGCCTGCTTTCGGGGCATCGCCTGCTTACCTGCAACTTGTGCATCACTTCCTCGTCCAAATGCACCTCCAGGTAGCAACGATTCGGACTAAATACTTCATCAATGTACTTGGAAATCTATGCATGCAAAGTGGCGTGAGCAGGAGGCGGCACACGTACATCGACGGTTGACCTACGTTTCCAAGCATCGTGGTTTCCACACGGCCCTTAACAATACGTGCCGACGTTTCACTGCTGTCGCACTCCAGCCTGCACTTGATGACCGGCGTGCTGATGGTCTTTGCCGCGTTGATAATCTCCTTGATGCGCGGCACACCGAGCGTGATGTTCATGCTGGCTACACCAGCAAAATGGAAAGTCTTGAGCGTCATCTGCGTGCCCGGCTCACCAATACTCTGTGCGCCGACCGCGCCGACCGCCGTGCCCGGCTCAATCATAGCCTTCATGTATTTGGCACCGCAAATTTCCAGGAAGCGTCGCAGCTGCGACTCTGTGACGGAAGCGACGTTTCGAAGGGTGGCCTCGACAGGAGCTAGACGCACTACTAGTGAACATTTGCACGGTGCGGTAATAGCGCGCAACGCTTACCATCCACAGGCGCCTTCTTGCTTCGTGCACCTCGCTTGACCGGTGCTGTAGTTCCGGCATCAAGGCTGTGCTTGAGTCGCAACGCAACAATCTTCTCGGTGATTGCCGTGCGGACAAACTCGGCGACTGAATCGCGGAATGCCTCCTTGCATTTTGCAAAGCGTGGCGATTCCATCTCTTCCTGCACAATCTTTTCAATTTGCCACGGCATGAGCATTGGGTTGTTGCCACTTGGCACTACGCTCTGGTGATTGGAAATCGTGCATTATCCAGCGCCGTTAGTCAAGCGCGGAGCCGACGCAAGTGCAGATAACACTCACCATCGCATGGCGCAGATTGCGCTCAAAGGCGACCGGGATGCCATTGCCCTCCAGGGAAACCGGGTCAAGACCGTCGCTGCCATACTCAAACTGCACCACACCACCTGAGGAGGTGCGCACCGAATAGTCATAGTGCGTGGTAAGATCCTCGAGTGCCTGCAAAATCGGTATAGCTGATAAGCCGGATATTCAAACATTGCAATGCGCAATGTGCCGCAACCCACGCACCTTCATCAGACGACGCTGCATGTAACCAGTTTCTGCCGTCTTGACAGCCGTATCGACCAGGCCTTCACGACCAGACACAGCATGGAAGAAGAATTCGGTAGGAGTCAGGCCGCTGTAGAAGCTGTTGCGCACGAAACCCTTGGCCGGCGGAATTTTCGCTAAATGGTAGTCGCCGTGTCAGCAACAACGCAGAAGCGACGTGCTGTAGTCCTCAAAATACCAATACATACAGTTTTTGAGGAAATGCGGCAGAGACCGGTCGACAAAGCCATCAGGGATACGACTTCCACTGATAATTTGCTGACCGACACAGGCAACCATCTGCGACACGTTAATCTTGGAACCTGCAGTAGCAGCGGGCACAAGTAAGCTACGGTACCCTTTGTGGCAATACTACCACGCGCAACGCACCTTTCGAGCCACAGATGGACATGATCAACGGTGCGTTATACTTGTTGAGCTCTGTCATACAGATTTGGCCGACATCATCACGCACTTTGCTGAGGACACCCGAAATCTTAGCCTGATTTGCAGAGATAGAGACAGAGCGTAAGATGGCGGTGCATCGGCAGTGCGCGGCATCAACGCACCTCAAGCGTCTGCTCCTCATTACAGCCTGGCTGATTCACCAGACGACCATGCTTCTTGTCCTCGATAAGCTGGTCGCACTCGGAGTAGGCGGTCTCGACCAGTGCATCCTTTTTGTTGCGCAGTACATCACCTGGCTGCACGTCGTTGATGCCGATGGAGAAGCCCATGTTGCCTGTGCGCAGCACATTAGAGGAGCGCGACATGATGCGCAACCATCAGAACGCATACCTAGCCAACGTGCACAAAGTTTGGACAGGCGGTTCATGCAGCTAGCAGCTTGCTGTGGGCCGTAGTCGCGCAGCACAACATAGAACAGCGAGTTTTTGTTGCCATCGCCCACAGTTGCCTTGTCCATCACACCGCACATGACCTCGCTGTTGCGGATCACCAGGAAGCCGTCGTCAGGACACATCTCTGGCGCCTGGCCTTTTGGCTTGCTGAAGGAGCGGCACTTGCACTCCAGGTTGACCAGCACATTTGACTTTTTGTTGGGCCGCATAAGCACATTAAACACCTGCTTGCCTGTCCAAAGCATTTTAGGCTGCGATGCGGGTGCCGACTCGGTAAGCACAGGGCAGTGGGCTTCACTGTGCCGAGCCACCTACCTTGATGACGGTCGGCGGTGGAATGTCAATGTGAAGCTCAGCATCTGCGAGGTAGTTGCAAATCTGCACAAACTGTGCGCGATCGTAAAAGACATCGCGCCGAGATAGCAGAAACGACGCGGTGATAAAGTCCTGAATAGCAGCAATGATGGGCTCGCCGTTACGCGGCGTCACCAAGTTGTTCTTGACCTGCAAGTACAATCAGTTAGCGTGGTTATCAAAAGGCATCGAAATTGGGTAAGCAACGCACCCCCATCAGCTCAATAGCCTCGGCGCGTGCTTCCTCGGTCTGCGGCACGTGCAAATTCATCTCGTCACCGTCAAAATCGGCATTGTACGGGTTGCACACACACTCGTTGAACCGGAACGTCCTCCACGGGCGAATTTTGGCCTAGAGACGCGGCAGAGTTCATTAGAGCCCACACGTAATGCATCAACCGGCGCCCACAACTTACAAAGTGGCACATAATACTCAGCTTGTGAAGCGACGGCTGGCGGTTGAACAGCACCGCGTCGCCATCGTCCAGATGACGCTCAACAACGTCGCCAACACGCAGATCATTGGCTGCTTTCTTTAAATCCGTAAACTTGAGGAATCTGCGATAGCACAGTAAGTTGGCAAATTTACCACAATTATGCACCCACGGCCAGCCAAAAAGACGGGCTGCTCTACATACCGCTTCAGTCCATTCTTCAGCTGAATGTAGTTGGCACCCGGGTGGTTCTCCGTGCCATTGAGCACACGCTGGCGCAGCTTTTCGATATTGTGCTCATTGACACGCTCCGGAAACGTGAGGATCTTGGCCACATGGACAGGCACTGCAATCTGGTGTAGCATCAGTGTGAGTATGGTATTACGGCGATGTTGCTATATCCAGCACGTACCTGATCAATGCGCAGGTTTGGATCGGGAGAGATGACCGTACGTCCAGAAAAGTCGACACGCTTGCCGGAGAGATTGCCACGGAAGCGACCTTGCTTGCCTTTGAGTCGCTGGCAAAAGCCACGAATCGGCTTGCCACCCTATCCAATGCATATAAAAGTCAGCATTGTCGAGTCAGTGCTTACCTATTGTTACACATCGCTGTCGATCCCCTTGCACACTCACCACAAGACTTTGCACGCCTGGTAGCTCGCTGTTGATATACATGGCGGCCGATAGCTGGAGAAACTCCCATTGTTCCTAAATGGAGAAAAGCGAATGACCAGCGTTAGACAGATAGACAAGCAGCTCGTTGTGGGCGCAAGTCTCACCATCAGGTTTGTCACAGAGCCGCCCTTGTCCAGTCCGGCCTTGATGAGCGCGTTAGTGAAAATGATTTCGGTAAGCTTGACGGTCAGGTCGTCCTCCGTGCTACAGATCGCCGATCAGGAACGAGGTGGTTGAGCAGATGGTCAGCACAGGTAGCGACTGGAAACACGTAGTACACACTAACCTGCCGCCATCCTGCGAAACAGAGGGACGGATGCACACCGGCGGCACAGGAATGGCCGTCCAAATGTACAACTCTGGACGGCCGTGCTGCGGGTCCAGACCCAGTAGCTCACAGTCCTGCCGTAATACGGATAGGTTACCAAGTGCGGCTGAAAGACCAGTAGCATCGACCACAGTGCCGCGCTTACCTCGGATGAAATAGCTTCAAACAGTCGCAGCACCTTGAGCGGGTTCATGTCGTCGTGCGCCTTGCTTAGATGAGCCTTGATGTCCGGCGCAAACTCCACGGCCGTATCAAACGTCCGACGAAACGCATCCTTTTCCGTGGCCGTGCGCTTCTGACGGAATTTTTCGTGAATGATTTTGAGTGCTCCGACCTTCTTTACCGTGCCTGCAAGGACGTATACCTATGAGTAACGACATACTTGCCTACATCCGCCGTGCACACTAGTCTCCATCCTCACCGTTTGTTCCCTTGCAGTGCGGACAGTAGACCACCTTTTTGCTCTCCTCCTGTACCGCCTTGACAATCAATCGGCGCTGCAAGCTATCCAGGTGTGGATTCCTCAGCCGCCGCAAAAAAACGCGACGTTTTTCCTCGTCCAGAAGCACGCATGAGCACGACTATCATGGCGCGTCGCCAAGCAATGCATTCCATCAGTGCCATCCAGCACGGTGTCAACCTTGCGCCAAATCGTACCTTGCAGATCGTCTGAAGGATGTTGATGATGGCACGGAAATAGCCGATGTGAAAGACAGGCACGCATAGCCGGAGGTAGCCAAAGTGACCGATACACTCGGCCATCGGTAGCCCGCATGTATCGCAAGCGGCTGACTTTTCCGATGTTCCCTGATTAAGGTAGGATGCGTGAGCTGTTACGCGCCCTTTGCCGTTGCGCAAGCGCTAGAGCCAGCCAATGCCAGCCGCAGTTGTTGCGCTTACCAGCCGCATGTCCAGCACGCCATGCTTGACCGGAGTGCGGTCCGGCACATTGTAGAGATCGCGCTGCGTCACTTCGAATTCGGCCGCCTTGGCCATCTCCTGCGGCGACAACACGCCAAACTGAATGTGCTTGCTGTATCGCGGACAGAGAGGCAAAAGTAAGCCATGCTCAGCGACAGCAGGGTGGCGCAAAACACCTACATTCGCTTTGGTGCATTGTCGACAACAAGCTCCTTCATGGCTGATAGACAAAAGACCAAACAAGCAGTATCCCGAGAGTCCGCGCGCGCACCAGCTATATCAGCACCAGGGAGGCAGCGCAGAGAGCAGCGACAGACAAGGAGCTCCGATGCTGGCTACGTGAATGTGGGTGCAGAGTGAGGTCGTGCGTAGATCGCCTATGCTCGCCGTGATGATTATTTTTCTTCTTCTGTTTTGACCAGCATCGCCAGGTGGCATTTTATCACACTGGTCAACGCAACTACATCACCCAGTGCAGCCAAACTATCGTCACCACTAGCTCAGGCGGACGGATAGACTATATAGACGGCATAGGAACCTATGCTGATACGAGGTGAATCATTCGCTGCAAGAACGATTTTGTGTGGACGCTGGTTGCTTCACGGCAAACATGCACGTTATGCACAGATGTGATCGGATAAAATAA
Organism: Thamnocephalis sphaerospora; assembly: GCA_003614735.1. Lineage (NCBI taxonomy): Eukaryota > Fungi > Zoopagomycota > Zoopagomycetes > Zoopagales > Sigmoideomycetaceae > Thamnocephalis > Thamnocephalis sphaerospora. Next base: position 7,634 of record KZ992802.1, on the reverse strand, counting down.
GCATCTTTCGGTTGAACAGATAGCAAAGACAATAGACGGTAATGGCGATGGTGCACAGCGGGCGGACGATGGCCCAGCTAGTGCGCATCGCAAAGTAATAAACAGCAATTGCTGGACGAATTATCGGAAAGGCGAAGAAAGCATGCGCATGTAGACTAGCCACCAAGCAAGATAAATGCTCAGATACATAGATTCATATGCAACAACCGCCAATAGCGCCACCGTCCACTTCTGGCCTAGTGCTGGGCGGCCGACGGTGTCGAGCCATCTTGCTGCCAAAACAGCCAGCTCTTCCACGACTTTGTGCGGCGCTTGTCTTCCCTTTCCTTGGTGTGGGTGCGCTCCAGGCCGAGCTTGTCGTCTGCCGAGTCTGCAAACTTTGAGTTAGCCGATGCCACCTTGCTACTGGCGATCGCAGACTTTTTGGCCGATTTCGTCGTCGCCGCAGCAGCAGTCGCAGTAGAGGAGGTAGGGGCAGCAACAGTAACGGTAACAGCAGGAGTAGTAGAAGCGGCAGCAGCAGCAGAAGTAGCAGCAGCAGCAGCAGCAGCAGCATGGACCGGTGACACCGTCGTTGTCATCGTCGTCGCTGCCGCTGCCGCCAGAGTCGGAGGAATTACCGACAGAGCAGGCATCTCTCGTTCGGACGGCGGCGACACTGAGGTAATGATAGCAGACGCAGACAGCGAAGTAGACATGGGCACAGAAACGGATGTGGTCGCAGTGGTAGCAGGCTCCTCGACAAGAGGTGTGATGCCCTCAAAGGACGATGCCGCGGCGCTCTCCATGGACGCGTACGCAGACATGGGGCGCACTCCAGCCGTGGCAGAAGGTGACAACTTACCGTCCTCAGCGTCGGTGCGGTCGCTCTTCCAGAACAAGCGCAGCGATTTCCGTAGACTCCAACGCTTTTGCATACGGCTATTCTTGTGACTTTCGCCGTCGATATCGTCGTCGGCATCCCCCTTTGCACCTTTGTTGTTTGCGCCATCGTGCAGCTCGCGGAACGCATTCTACCCGGTAATGGCGGTTAGCGGCGTGCGCAGCGGTAGTACGTCCGCAAACGCTGGCGCTGCTCACCTCATCGTTGACGTCGAGCGTACCGTCGTGAAGTCGCTGGCGGAACGTGTCGAATTTGCCAATGAGATCGTCAAAAGAACTCCGTGGCTGGTTGCTGTTTTCGGCAGGAGCCGGTGATGGCGCCACAACACCCTCTGCCACGCTGGGCTTGCTTTCCGGCTCAGCCTTGACCTGCGACTCGGTGTCTGGCTCCGGCGCGGGCGGTGAGGCTGGCTCCTTATCCTCCTTTGCCTCTACCTTTGCCGCATCCTTTGCCTCCTCCACCTCCGTCTCCTTTGCGTGCACGGACGGCGCCTCTATCTCCTCTTCTTCGTTCACCTTCTCGGCGGTTGCGGCCAGCACTGGCAGTGCCGGTGGCGGCGTAGCGGGCGGCGGACTGGCTGGCGCGGCTGCAGCCTGGTTCGCAATGCTGGCGGTGATCACCAGCGGCTGCGCCTCCACCGGCATGACAGCCGGCTGCGACTCCGCCTCCGCTGCTGCGGTTGTCGCCGCTGTTGCAGGAATGACGTCCGTGTTTGCCATGGTGCTGCTGGCCGTTGTGCGTGCGCGCTATACAGTTAATTCACAAGGACTCGCACGTATCTTGTGCACTACTAGTGTGCGGATGTGTAGCAAATACAGAGGCTGGGCGACGAAAGGGAGATGCAGATTGCAAGGGTGGCGGCGCCAGAAGGCAAGCGGAAATCGGAGGCGATGAGTGTCGAGAGAAAGGAGTGCAGGAGAGAGCCGCTTTGACTGGAGTCGCACTCTGGCTGCCATGCTGCAGGCGCGTGTGAGTGAACAGCACGCGACTGCTTCCACCGGGCGGAGTGGCACAATTCGTCCAATCTAAATCACTGGTCCACGCAGCCGTTCGCTGATTGGCCACAGGTTTAACCGCCTTGGTACAATGCATATGGCGCGAATCGCCGCCAGACCGTGCCACACGCTGAGCGGGCGGTCATGCATGGCAACGCCAAGTCTGGCCATGGCTCCGGCCCGACACTGCCATGGGCCCAGTGCGCGCACACCGACACCAGTGCCATAGGGGCCACGTAGACACATGGCAAGTATGGAGATACCAAACGCGTGATCTGCCAAAGATTTCATTCATTTGCGGCCTGCAGACGACTGCGGCTGCTTCTTTTTCTTGCCGGCCGCTCCGCCAGACTTTGCGGTACGGTCCTTTTTCCGCTTTGACTGCAGTTTCAGTGCGGTGGCACCCTTGACAGCGCGCTCGCCCTCGAATGCCTGGATGTGCATCGTGTACGCAAAATGAGCGTGAGCAAATGCCACGTGCCTGTACGTGCGCGCCAGCAAGCACCGCTGCCGCCAGTTTCCCTTCTCCCGGTGTACGTACCCGCTTCTTCTCGGCGTTTACGGTCTCTTTGTGCTTGGCATGGCGCATGTCCAGACACCGACTTACACGAATGGCGCGATTCTCCAGCTTGCTACCGTTCATCTGCAGTGCCAGACCCACCGCCGCCTTGTCGGCAAACGCCACATAGGCAAAGCCCTTGCCGACGTTGGTCTTGCGGTCACGCACCACGCGCACATTCACCACCTCGCCGCAGTTGGCAAAATGCCGCCAGATGGGCTCCTCCTGCACGTCAAACGACAGATTGCCGACAAATACGCTGCGCTTGCGGTCAAACTGGTCTGCGCTACTAGCGCGATCCACGCGCAAATGGTGGCCCAGAAATAGCTGACCATTGGCGGCCAGCGCCGCGTCGACGGTGGCCGTCTCCTTGTACACAATATAGGCATTGAGCGTGTCGCGTTCCTGGTGCAGCTGACCCGACACAAAGGCAATCTTGCGCGCCAGAGGGCGTGAGAATGCGATCGACCGGAACCGGATGCTTTCGATGGCACCGTACTCTCCAAAGTGCTTTCGTAGCTGGCGCTGCTCAGCCTTTTGCAGCGCGGTAACCGGCAAGTTGCCCACAAATACCGTGCGCTCTAGCCGCTCCGGATCATCGTCGCGCGATGCATGCTGGACCTTGTCCTTTTTCTTTGGCCGCTGCAGCTTGGACTCTACCTTTTCCTGCGCCACATCCTCCATCTCCTGATCGCTGTCCGCAGCACTGGCAGCATTTGCCTTGGAAGCATGCTGCTGCTGCTGCTGCTCTTCTTCGGCCACCGCCGCTGCCGCACGCTCACGCACCACCTTTTCGAACCGCTCCTCTGCTTCTGCCTCGGCCGCCCGTTTGCTGCGTCGCACCTTGGGCGTCTTGTCCTGACCGGCATGCTTGCGCGGAGACGATTTGGATACCTTGGTCGCCATAGGCATCGCAGTAGGCTTTGCCGGCGATGGCACAGCCACGGGCGTCGGCGTCGGCGCCGGCACGCGGATGGCTACGGGGACAGGTGCGCGTGGCTGTGCCTTGACCTATACAGGAGCGCCCAAACGGTCAGCATGCAGGCTCTCTCACTGGTGCACTTTTTCAGCGGCGTCCGCGCGGCTTACGCTTGAGGCAAACAGCTGTTCTAGAGAGCTGCTGACAGTGGCATCTTTGCCATCGTGCTTGGCCGCTTTTGCGCTGGCTTTTGCCACTGGCGCAGCAGGTTTTGTCTCCTGGCTGGCACCGCCCAAAAAGAGCGAGCTAAGCTGTCCGGGAATGTAGCTGGCCATGGTCGCAGGCAGGATGGGCAGGCGAGAATTCCTAGTCTAGAGCGGGATCGCAAGCAGATAGCAGGCTGTTTTTCTTCTTTTCTCAGTCTCTGGGCGGTGTGGTAGTTTCTGGTGCGTGAAACTGGCATCCGCTGCGGATTGATTGGCGCTCGCTTTGCCACAGTGGGCAGGCAGCTGACGCTGGTGTCTGGTGGTGGTGGCAGCGGCGACGGGTGGCCGTCCTGTCCGCGACGCGAAAAGCAGGCCGGCCCTGAGGCTAGGCCGTGTTCTCACCTCTCCTCCTCTTTCTCTTCTTGTTGCCGATACTCGACCACCGAGCAGCTATCGTTGCTGAGCCAGCGGCAGCACGTTACAAGCTGCCCTACACGCACTCGCACTCGCACCCACACACCCACACACGCACGCACGCACGCACGCGCAGCCACCCGTGCGCCCGTCGCCATACACGCCCCACGCCTGCTTGCTGCTATTGCTGCCCTGTCGCGAGCGCCGCGTCTGCACGCTACCGGCTATACAGCACCACGGCGTCATACGCTTGGTTGACGCAAAGGTCGAGATTACCGCCGGTTGCAAATCTTTTCACGAGCCACACGCACTTGCCGGTCAGTGGAGTACGTACACGCTCGCTCGCTCGCTCGCGCATACCAGCCGGCCAGCACAAGCGCACAGCCTCCGCCGTGCACAGCACCCAGCACAGCCCGCACTTTGACACGCTTGGTCGCTGCGTCTGTCTAGAGCTCGCTGGACGTCTTTTTTCCTTTGCTGCTTATTCGCCGGCATTGCCACCTGTCACCCGGCATCTGTGTTGTGGAACAGTAGTTGCGGCGGCCGACCCTGCTCCGGACCATTGTACCGAAGGACATTTGGTAAGTTGGCGGCAGGCGCTGGTGGGCGCTAGCGTGCATTCCGGGGCAACGGGGTGAGGGCTGCTGGGAGGGTTCGGGTGCGTGGACCACTCGCACCCATTTGCGCCCCACTCGCGGAAAAAGGGCACGCTGCCTGTGCTTACCGAGCGAGACCTGCGTGCACGTAGAATGTGCGCTGGCCATGGTGGACGTGGATACCGCGACCATCACCACTTCGCGTGCACTTGCTCCGGATCCGCTAGCACCACCGTCAATTCCGCTGAAACAGATGATGGAGTCGAGCACCGTAGCGCCATCGCCGTCTCTGGCAAACGGCACCGCAGCCAGGGAGGTCTTTGATAGGCCAGGCTCGGCCAATAGCATGGCGACCGGCCCAGCAGCAGCAGGCCCTGACTGGCCCAAAGAGCGGCATGCCGTAGAGATGGCCGCTGCGGTGGAGGGCGAGGGTGCTTCCGGCCGGGCAAATGGTACCTCAGCCGACGGTGTGACCAGCGAGACAGCGCCCGCCGCTGCTGCCAACGGCACCGGTGCGACGCCGCTGACGTCTGCGCACCTAGCTATGCTGGCCGTGTCTGGGCTTGAGCACGATCTGAGTGAGCCAATCTCCTCGCCGCTCACATCGCTGGATAGTGAGGATGAGCTGGACGACTGGGAGCCGCACTGGCAGCTGGCCTGTGCCGTTACCAACAGTGCAGATGTGACCAAAAGCAACCAGGTACCCGATGTCGCGCCGGCTCAGCCAAGTGTCGAGGAAGACGAAGCTGAAGCAGCAGCGAACGAGCCCAAGGCCGAGACGCCTACACGGGGGAAGCGCCGCGGAAAGCGAGGCAAGCCGGGCCAGCGTGAGAAGACAGGGAAGCGGACGGGCGGAGATCGTACGCTAGAGGAAGACGAGGCTGCGGCAGAGACGGGCGACAATGACGAAATGGAGCGCGCCGACTCGGACGACAGTGTCGTTGGCGGTCGTCGCGCAACCCGCAAGCGATCCCGTGTACCGCCAGGCCGTCGAGCACGATCTGGCTCACAGCGATCGCTTGGCGCCGTGATCCACAGCGATGGGACTGCCAAATCAAGCCACGGAGCGACAAAGGCAGCCTCGGCGACCACAGGCACATCGCCGGTCTTTCGGTCTGCGCCCAACACGCCCACCAGTCGTAGTGCCAAGCGTCTCCATGCGGTAGATGCGCATGCCGGTCGGCGAGGCCCGTTGTTTGATGTGACCGACGGACAGGGCGGTAATGAGGGCGACGACGACGACGACAACGACAATGATGGCGATGAGGACGACGACGGCCACGGTGGCGCGACCGAGACTGCCAGCATGCTGTACGACTCGGACGCTGGTAGGTGCCAAGAGAGAGAAAGTGGGAGAGCGAGAGCATTGCGATGACGTAGGCGTCGACGCCCACACGTTACACACTGCCGCGTTGATTTGGCCCACATGCTGACGTTGTACACACCCATACCACGCAGCCGAGTCGGACCGAGCACGGAAGCGGGTTCAGCTGGCGCTGAGCGATATCAATCGGCTGGAACAGGCATTCTGTATGCTCCGAAAGCGGTAGGGCACAGCGTGGCGGCTGATCTGGCGGCGATACCGCTGATCGGGACTGATGCAAACCGACTCGTTGCAGGGTGTACAATGAGAAGATGCAGCGGCTCCAGCGCGAGGAAGATATGATACGCGAAGGTGAGCCTGCATGGCCCGCCCACTGCCGTGCACGTGCTAACGCGTTTGCGGACGGGCGCACAGGCCACCATCCCATGTTTCTCGACCATCTGCCGGCGGCCGACGAGAAGCGCGCTCGCCTGCTTGGCATTGCACGCTCTCGTCACCACAGCCTGGCTTCCAACATCACCAACATGTTTGAGGCGCGCAGATACCAGGCCGAGACGAACTTTGAGGTGCGTCAAAGACGAATGGCGGCCTGTCACCGCGTCCTGCCACTGACCTGCTGCACCCTGCAGACCCGTAAATGGGCACTGCGCCGTTCGCTGGCCGAGCGGCTTAACGCGCACCGTGTCCAGCTGACCGAAGAGCGCTTCAAGCCCAGCGACCCGCTGGCCGGCACCACGTGGGAGAGTGCCGTGATGGTCAACTGCCCCTTGGTGCCGGTGCCTGCAAGCGATGCACGAGAACGGCCGCCTTGCTGATTGCCTAGAAGGGCCAGTCGTCCATTTGAATTGCTGCTTACTTTTGCCTGTGCTTTATCCACTCCACGTTTCCTCACGTCTTTCACTTTCCTCGGCATATATGCGCGCTCCCTCTTCCCTACTGTGTGCGTATGCTCTTGTTCATGGCCCTTTTTGGCCTTTGCGCCTTTTACGATCGCCCATTTGTGTGTACCATAAACATTTGATGCTTTTTCCCTACTCGACCATGCAGGCAGCCCCACCATGGTTGCATGCAGGTCGGAAAGAGAAAGAAAGAGAGAGAGCGAGAGGGAGAGAGAGGACATGGGTGAAGTCAGCAGCAGTGGGATGTGTGCGATGCGTTAACCTCGCCGCACTATATCTGACACACCACCCCCAGTCACGGGCCAACCGAGTCGGCTTGGCTCTCTTTCTCCTTCAGGAGCTGCTATTGTCCATTACCACCATTCCACCGCCACAGCGGCTGCTTACCTGGTCTGCAGCCTGTGCCTTACGTCTTGCGCTTCTACCCAGCGTCCTCTTTGTTGTTCAGCGTGGGGGTGCGCGTGGCGTATCAGCGCACGACCACGCTCCGTTTCATACTGCGGTCGCTTACCTGCGGCTTGTACTGGCCTTCTTTCTCGTCCGTCTTTTTTGCACGCGCGCGTGTGTGTGTACTAGCGCTCACGTCTACGTACCGACCAGCGCTTCCACCGCCTTTGCCTTCTGTTCCCCTTGCGACAAGCTAGTCTAGTGCGCAGCGCTGTCAAACGCGCTCGGCGGGCCGCTCACCCACGACCTTTGCGACCATCTGTCATCCACGCTCCGCTCAGCGCTGGTACAGCCGCGACCACGACAGCCACAGCGTTACGGTTATTTGTTTCGTCAGCGTTGACGTCGAGCGTACCGTCGTGAAGTCGCTGGCGGAACGTGTCGAATTTGCC
>KZ992801.1:0-15898 GCA_003614735.1 Thamnocephalis sphaerospora | reverse complement strand
CGTGTCGCTGGATCCGAGCAACCCAAATGCCGTCACAGTGCATTATCTGCTGTCCTCCAAGGTGAGAGCCATGTGTTTTGCGCAGCGTAGCGGGAATTACCGCGCTGACCGCCACACTCTTCATGCTGCTAGCTGGTGGTCGAGGATGTGTTTGACCGCATAGACACCGAGGCGCAGTATGCACTACTTGCTCAGGTGCCCAATTTTGCAGCCTCCTATCTAAGGCCGTTTGTGGAGTTTCTCGTGGTTCGTGACCGCCTAGATCGTGCGCTATCTACGGCAATGCAGCTGGGGATGGAGGGCGTGGCACGCGCTGCCGCCAGTATGTACTATACACAGCGCAGTATAATGGAGGATGCGAGCCGTTATCAAGCACTTTTGCGCGATCAGACCGGCGCCGCCAACTGCGATGATGACACTATGGATGTCACATCTCTGGATCCCTTGGAGGTCTACCTGGCTGTACATGGAATTGATGTCAACGACAGCGCAAAGGACAGCAACCAATAATCAACTTGGCGCGTATACATTTGTGTGGGCGACGGGGCACTTGCCCGCCAGGAGAAATGCGATCATAAAGGTCATGTATTTTGGTGTGAAAGCAAATAGGCCAGGCCAGGTCGCACCTTCCAATGGTGACGGCGAGTTTAGCCGCGCTTGCGCACATAAAACTCGTGTGCAAGCTGATGCATCTCGGGCGGGTACGGGGATGGAACCTCAGAGCGGCCAGGGCGCGACACTGGTGCACGCAGGAACACAGCCGAGCAGGTGGTGTAGTCTACCTCAAGGTATTCGGGCAAAAAGTGGAACGGCTGGCTGTACGGCTTTGGCGTGTACTCCATATCCGTTCCTGCCTCACCGCTAAGCATCTGGATCGCGGACGGCTCTACCGTGATAATATCACCGTCCTTGAGATTGTAGGAGGGATATGCGAGCTACAGGGAAAAGGGCAGACATGAGTTGCGATTAGTCAGACCCAGCACGCCGTCCACAATGTGCGCTCACCTTTCTGCCGTTCACTTTAACTTTGCCGTGGCGCACCATCTGCTTGGCCGCGTACACGCTAGGCGCAAACAGGCAGCGGAACACCACAGTGTCCAGACGCCGCTCCAGAGCCGCATAGGTCAGGCTGGCAATGGTGGGGCGTAGTGCCAATGCCTTGGCTGCGGCCTTGGCTTCCGGTGGCATGTTTGCAAAGTCCGGCAGCTGGCTTGTGATGCTGCTGTTGCCCGCAGCATCGGTGCTGCTTGCATGGCCCGTGGGCAGCCAGCGGCCATTTTGATTAAACAGAGCCTGCCAGCGACGCTCCGTCACCCGGTCGCCGTGATAGTTGCGCGTCAGCCGTTTTGCCTCCCAGCGCTGCTGGTACAGTGTCTTGCGTGCTGAAGGCTGCGGCAGCTCGCGCTTCACGAGATTGTAGAGATTGTATTTGTTCCACGACATGCGGATCAGGCCGCGCGCCGCACTGTAGGGGGCACGGTGGCGCATGTTGCCAGCGCTGTGTGTACGCGATGCGCCCGTGCGTAGATCAAGCGAAATGGAGCGGCACGGCCTGTGCGATGACGGCAGCGGCTTCGCGCGTAGCTAGCGGCAGCGGTAGGAATGTGGAGCGACGGCGAGACGCGGAAAGAACAAAGCGCGTTGGCCTCGTTGTCTGTCACCAAAGTCGATTCTAATGCGCGTCGGCCCGAGGTGGCTTCAAAACAACAAGAAAAATACTCTGCTCTTGCAGTCTCCGCTTTCCTCTTTGCCCCTCCCGTTCTTTTTTGTGCGGCACAGTTGACCTGCGCGAGTGTTGCATCAGCGCCACGACTCTACGTCTCCCATCGCTCTGTCGAACATTACGCTACGCCCATCAAACTGACTGTCATGTCGTCGCCTGTCAGCACTCGCGTGCCCGTTGTGGTGCCCGTCGCCGAAGAGGCGATCACGGAGGGCTTCCGTCTGCACGAGGACGCACGTCTGTCTGGTGAGTACAGGGGACCGACGGAGACCTGCCGCATGAGAAAGCTACTGACACCACCGAATCGTCATGTCCTGCGTAGCACTGTGCCAGCGCGAGATTGAGCCGGTCGGACCCACCTTTTTGCAGCTTCTGCGCCGCCGTGCGCTTGGTGCTACGCTGAGCGAGGCTATGATGCAGATGGCCGAGCAGGACGCCTTTGACAGCGCCGATGGCGACGAGGACGAGGACGACGATGCCGGTCTGGAGAACGAAGACGAAGTTACGCCAGAGCTGATGCGCCTGGATCTGGCCGAGTGGAAAAAGCACGACCACTATGCCATCATTGGCCTGCGCAAGCTGCGCGGCGCCGCCACCGAGACGCAGCTCCGCAATGCCTATCGCCGCCGTGTTCTCAAGTACCACCCAGACAAGAAGGCACAGAGCGACAATGCGGCCAGCGGCAAGACCAGCAACGCCGATGACGACCACTTTTTCAAGTGCGTGCAAAAGACTTACGAACTGCTGTCTGACCCCGTTCGTCGTCGTCAGTACGACTCGGTGGACGCGCACTATTCGGATGAGATTCCGGAGCGCAGCGACAAGTCCGAGTTCTTTGGCCTGTACGGACCGGCGTTTGAGCGCGAAGCACGGTTCTCCAAGAAGCACCCTGTGCCAACGCTTGGCAACGCCGACACCTCGCAGGAAGAGGTGGACCGCTTTTACGACTTTTGGTACAGCTTTGACTCGTGGCGCACGTTTGAGTTCCTCGACAAGGAGGACGTCGAGTCGGCAGAGAACCGCGAGGAGAAGCGCTGGCTGGATCGTCAGAACCGCGAGGAGCGCGTGAAGCGCAAGCGTGATGACACAGCGCGCGTGCGTCGACTGGTCGACCAGGCGTTCAAGCGCGACCCGCGTATCAAAAAGTTCAAGAACGCCAAGAAGCAGGAGCAGGAGGCAAAGAAGCAGGCCAAGGAGGAGGCGGCGCGTTTGGTCAAGGAGGCCGAGGAGCGTGCGCGCTTGGAGGAGGAGCAGGCCAAGGAGCGTGCCGAGGCGGAGGAAAGGGAGCGGGCGGTGCAGCAGAAGAAGCAGCGCGAGGCTATGAAGAACAAGCTGCGCAAGAGCCGTAAGGCAGTACGAACTCTGCTGAAGGTGCGTTTAGGTTGCAGTCAATATGGAGGTGGTGTGATTGCAGAGTACGCTAACGCACACTGTCACGATTGCTGCACATGTAGGAACGGCCGTTTGGCGTGGCTTCGATCCGTGGCGAATCGGAATCCGAAACTGCCGCAACACTGCGCGACGCCCAGCTGGACGCTGTTATCGATAAGCTGGATGTGGAGAAGCTGATTGCACTCAAGGAGCGCCTTGAAGCCGATGCGGCCAGTGCCCTTGCGCAGTGGATCATCGACGATGTCGTACGTATTGCGCGCTAAACTGGAGAAGGGTAGGGCCTGACTAATGTTGTTGCGCCGATGTTGCCAGGTCTACACACTGGTGTCTGCCGGCAGTCTGGATGCAAGCAGCGTGGATCGCCTGGTGACTGGCAAGTATCTGCTTGCACGCACAAGTGTGCGCTTGCAGCGAAATTCGATTGTTGACGCCCCGCTGTCCTTTATATGATAGCCGAGACACTGGCAGGACAGAAGAGCAGCGAGCCGCTGCCAGAGGCGCCCAAGCCCAAGCCGGCTCCGGTTGCCACGCCAGCTGCGCCAGTTGCCGAGTCCAAGCCGGCTCCGGCCAAGAAGAGCAACGAACGGCCGTGGACCACGGAGGAAATTGCCATTCTGATCAAGGCTGTGAGCAAGTTTCCGGGTGGTTCGCGCAAGCGCTGGGAAACAATCAGCGAGTATGTCGCTGTGCACAGTGGCCAGGCAGCCCGCAGCAATGAGGAGCTGATTGCAAAGTCCAAGGATCTGCAGCGGGGTAAGCAGGTACACGGCGATCGGCGTGTGCGAACTCGGCTCACACCATATCGACGGCGGTCGGTGTTGTTCATGCTACAGGCGCGACATCCATGCAGGCAGACGCCGTGCGCCAGCTTCAGTTTGTCAAGAAGCACGCCGACACGCGCATCAATGATGAGCCTTCTATCCGCTTTGACGTTGTGGATGGCGCATCGGAGCCTGCCTCTGCTTCTGCCGCCACCGCTGCAGCTGCTGAGAAGCCGGCTGATACAGCGGTCAACTGGACCAGTGAGCAGCAGCAGCAGCTGGAAAAGGCGCTCAAGACATACCCGGCCAGCTGGAAGGGTGAGGGTGACCGCTGGGACATGATCGCAGCTGAGGTCGAGGGCCGCAACAAGCGCGAGGTCAAGCTTCGCGTCAAGGTACGTGACATTGATGCTAATGCGACACTATACTGCGCATACTCATGCTGCACCTTCACAGTTCTTGATGGAGCAGATCAAGGCCAAGAAGGCGGCAACGAGCTAGACAGCCTCAGTGGTCTCATGTGTATGCACAGATATAAACACGCCATCATTGCCCCTTCCATTGCCTCCTTGCAGTGAATGCAGTTAAAAGTGTCTATAATGCAAAGAAACAGCTGGCTGGCCGCGGATAAAATACAGGCTTGACCAGATCAAGCGTGTGTGCGCTCTACTTGCGCTTCTTGCGGTTCAGATAAAAGCTGAGCATGTCGGTGCCGGCGCTGTTTTGCTTGTGCTTGCCACTGGCAAAAGTGGAAGCCACCGATCGTGCACTGGCCGATTTAGCGGTGCGATACTTGCTTTCCTCATCGTCATCATCACTCGACGCTTTCAGTGCGCTGCCGGGTCGAGCGCCAGGCGCATGCTTTTTGTTATGACCGCGTTGCGGCGCACCGCCATGGTCGTCCGATGCATGACCGCGCTTCACACCAAGCAGCTTTCGCCGGAGCTTGTCCTCGGCAAGCGTTCCTTTGGCTGCGCCCGGTGCTGCCGCTCGCATGGCTTCCTTGTGCGAAAGAAACTTGGCGCCCAAGCCCAGTCTAAATGCGTTTGCGGTTAGCAAACAGACTGCGTCGTCGTCGGCCAGCGCTACCTCTGCCGCGCGCCGACTCCATCTTTCCTTCCCCACCGTGCACCGCCGCCCGCTCTATAGGCAGCACTGACCTGGCTGGACGGCCGACCAACGTGGTGGTGTCCGCGACATTGGCGGTATTCTTGGCAGCCAAGCGCCCTGTCTTGGCAGTGTCACCCAGTGCAGCCTGGTTGCCGAGTTGCTTCCGTGCTTTTTCGTGAGCTTTCCTGCCGTCCTGACCCTCACCGCTGCCCTCCTCCTCCTCCGGCAGCCAGGAGGCAACCAGAGAGCGTGCCATTCCTATGGAAACCTCCAGTCGCGTGCGCAGCATGTCCAGATCAACCGGGCCGTCTGTACCGCTGCCAGCCTGGCTACCAGCAGCGGCGGTTGGGGCCTGGCCAGTGCCAGCGTGGCTGCTGGTTGGACGGACTTTGGCGGTGTCGCTCATAGGTGCAGGCGCTGTAGGCGACAAGAAGAGAAAAGCGTGGTGCTAGTCAAGTGGAAAACTGTCCACCAAGAATGTGATCACGCCACACGTTCGGCATTGACACATGCATCAAACACCTATGGACACGTCGCTGCCAATACGGCTTTCTCCCCAGCCTCTGCCCTTTCTTCCCGCCGCAAAGACGCCCGCTGCACGTAAAGGTACGCTGTCGCCACCGCTATATAGGTCTGCTCGACAGCCAGTGTTGCTAATCTACCGCACTCGTACTCACGTTGCCACGTCCACGTCGCTACCACCTGTCTAGACACCTAGGCACATTTGTACGTTACCGGCGCACCATTAAGCATCATGACGCTCTACTACACCATTGTGTTCTTTCTGCTGGTGGCAGAGGTGAGGGAGAGTGCAGCCAGGGCGTTGCATGCGCCAGTTGAAAGTGTCGCGCTGCGTGTGCTGACGTTGCACGCTGTATCTCTGCCGTAGATGGCCACGCTGCTGTTCTATGTGGTAGGTGTTGCTATTGCATGCATGTGCGCTGGGTGACGATACTAACCACGTATGTGCGTGTGCCCGACAGGCGCCGCTGCCGCTAGGCTTCCGCCGCAAGCTGTTTTCGCTGCTCTCTCGGTCGGATGTGCTTAGCCGCCTGGAATACTCGCTCAAGATCCTCTTCGTCTTTGTCTTTATCCTTTTCCTCGACTCGCTCAACCGCATGTGGCGCACGCAAGCCGACATTGAGACGCGCGAGCGTCTGCCGGACATCCGCACCGACACCAACCTGCACTCCAAGATGTTCTACAATCAGCGCAATATGTAAGTAGCAGCTGACATTGGCGCACAGTGCCCACCGTCTGACATCCGTGTCATGCTGTCAGGTATCTTACTGGCTTTACCCTGTTCCTGTCAATTGTGGTCGCACGCCTGCACATCATCATGGTGCAGATGGCCACGCGCGAGGAAGAGTTTGAGCGTGTGAAGCGTGACGTAAGTGGCATCAAGCAGCATTGACACATCTGCATCATGGCTTATCATGTCAAGCAGACTGCCGCTCAGTCGACCAACCAGCTGAAGCTGCAGGAAGTCAACGAGGAGCATGCGCGCGAGATTGCTGAGCTCAAGGCGCAGCTGGATGCGTCCGAGAAGCGGTGCCTGGATGCGGAGACGCTCAAGCGCCAGGCGGATCAGCTGAGCGCCGAGTACATGCGTCTGACTGATGAGCACGACGAGCTCAAGGTAAGCAGTCAACCGATTGGAATGGTAGCATCGTGACGGCAACCAGATGCTCATAGGACGCGTGCGTGCAACAGAAACGCTTCGAAGGTCGTGAAGACGAGACACGCAAGGATATCTAAGTGCATTGTGTTTCGATACGATACACTGTTGGTTGGATGGGACGCCGGCTGGATGGCAATGCGCACAGATGTAGACGCGGCTGTAGCAACCATGCGCAACCCGAGCAGGCGATGTGTGGATGTGTTTGTGCTTCATGATTAAACCGGTGGATCACGTGTTTGTCCGTGTATACATCACAACATGCCGCTGCACCGCGTTGCTTCGCGTCCACCACCAATCACCACCATGTCCCAACGGTCACAGTCGCCAGCACCGCCTGTCTTTCTCACACAGCGCGAATACTCCAGCCCGCCTCTTGGAGGAAGCGCAGACGAAAGTGACCTGGACGGCGGGCAGGATGGCAATAGCGCGGCAAATACGCCTGGCCACACGCAGCCAACTACGCGAACCGCAACACAAAGTGTGGATTCGGACCCGTCACCGCTGGCCCGTGTCGGCACTGTCCAGAGCAAAGTCAGCAGGCAGCAGGCAGTGGCTGACGACTCGCCAGTGGCTAGCCGTCTGCGTCGACGACGTCCCACGGTGGAATCGCAGCGGTTTGCGCCAGAACAACAACAAACGAAAGCACAGCAAACAAGTGCGCCGCGCACCATTGAACCGCCTCAGCAGACTGCTTCGGGAACGGAGCAGCCGACCGCCGCACCGTCTATTGATGCAGGCATGGCTGTCGCGCTGACATTGGACGCTGCGACAAGCTTACCAGCCTTGCCAACAAGCCGTCGTATACGCGCTCGCCGGCCGACGCGTGGAGATGTGGAAACGCTGACGCATATGGCGTGGCAGGTAGTGCGTTATGCGCTGGGCATATATCGCATCGACGGAAGCACCCAGGAGCTGAGCGAACAAGATCTGTCTGATGAGGAGGCGCAGAGCATGGCCGAAGAGTACTATCATGACATGCAGAGTAAGTGGCGGAATAGATGTACACTTGGTCTAGCAGGCCGTAGATTGATTCATCTGGGCCACGGTGTCTTGTACAGGCTATGCGCAGCGGCACTTTGGCACTGCAGCGTCCTTTTTTTCGCGCGACATCACAGATCAGGCCAAGGCGTCCGAGACGATGCGCAATCACTTGCGTCTCTGCGTCAATCTCGCATCGGCATCGTACCTGCTCGCCATCGACTGGGAGCGCATGACAGTGGCTGCACGTCGCAAAGCTGGTATAATTCTTGTGCAGCTAGCAGCCGGCCTACTTTGCTACTGCGTGCCAACCATGTGGCCACGCGACTGGCTACTGTGCGCGCCAGTGATTAGCATCAAGGTGCTGGTAGGTGTGCCGTTCCAAATGCGCAAGCTTATATACCTTTCTCCTCAACCAGGTCATTGGTAGTCTATGCTGTATGGATGCTCACACTTGCAGTTTTCCTCCTATAGGCATTGTTGCGCACATCAGGCAAGAGCTGGAATACGGCTGTGTTGGAACAGCTATTTCCGGACCAGCCCGGCGTTCTTGGACTGGTAGCTCTGGATAGTGCGTCGGCCAGGGAGGCTCTGGATGCAAATTCGGCCGAGCGGATACATCAGTTTGAGCAGCAGTTGGAAGATCAGCAGCAGACAATGCGCCAAGAGGTGAGCTGGCCGCAGAGCTGCCGAGGCATTCTTATGGCCCAGCAGCAGCTCGAGTATGTTTGCCCGCACTTACACCCCATAATGCATGACTGCCATTCAAATCTAGCTTACAGCAAGCACGCCGACTCGCGCTATGGTCGAATTTCCGCCAAATGACTTGATCGCGCAGCTGAGGTCGTTTCTCTTGGAAATCGCCCTGCGTGCCATGCAGGAGCAAAATACGGTACGTGCACCCCATTAACTCTGGCAGAAAATGGCGCGTACTTATGCCGTTGATTTGCCAGGATACAAGCGGTGCCACATCCGTTGGCAAGGGCGACCGACGAGTTTCGGTTCCACTTGCGATGCGCGTCATTCAAGATGAACTGGGCAGCCAGCTGGACGTCTCTCTTGATCTAATCAATGTAGAGCCAGTGCAACAACCGCAGCCGACGCCATCACAAGCGCACCTTACATCGCCAGTGCAGGGCGTGCTACAGCCAAAGCCGACCTCGCAGACACCAGATCAAATACATTCATCTTCATCATTACCAGCACGGCCACAAACAGCCAAACCAGCGCGGTCACTGCAGCTACACCCTCGATCAGCTGACACGGCAAACTTTTTGCAGCGGCTGGCAAGCACGAGTGAAATGGCACGGTAAGCGAGCATCTGTGTGGATGGCTGTATGTCTTTGTCAAACTGACACTCGCTCATAATACGGTGCAGAAACTTGGTGGCGGATCCGTTGGAGGATGTGATGCGCGACATTGAGGCAATGCCGGAATATGCTGCCGGCACAGCAGCTGCGGACAGCTCGCCTGTAGCAGCAACACCATCACGTACGATCATTCACAATGCTGAAGAGACGCCATTGCATGCATTGGCTGCCTCAGATGCCGAAAACACGACGGAGTCGGCAGATGCAGTTTCGCCAGAAGCACCAAATCCTGTGAACACACCAAAGGAACGAGTGGTGCAGTCGCCATTTACATCTCCATCCTCGACAGTGTTTGAACCGCCGCTGTTATCCAGCACACCTGAACGCGATACTGGGCCGGCGGTCAAGCCAGCGCAGCTCCGGTACGTATATCTAGCCGACACTTTGTCTAGCGACATCGCGTGATGCCAAATAACTCATAGTGACAGCTGCATTCCTAGTCAACGGCACGCATCCATGCTGGCACGCAACGCAACGGCTACGCGCGTGCAGTGGGATTCGGATCAGGAAGATCAAGTTACAGCGTCAGACAAAGAAACTGGCGCAAAATCGCAACCACATCGCACCTCAGCAGATGAGGAAAAGAAGGATGATACTGACGAGACAAGCCACGAACCGTTGTCTACCTTGCTCAGGGATCGTAAGACGCCACCGCCATCGCCCACCGGTCTTCTGGGATACAAAAGCGCTGCGTTGCTTGACGGAAACCCCGACAAAGAGTCCACAGCAACAGTGAATGATGACATGGATGGCTTCGCTGGTCAGCTCGATGATAGCGAGCAGTCTAATTACGCGCCAGATGATAGTGCAGAGAGCGCGGATGAGCAGGATCATGATGGGGAGCTGCAGAGGCTGCAGAGTCAGGAGACACAGAGCGGTAAGGTTGAATGAGCCAACATGTGCTAGCTTATGCTGACATGCCTCTTACCTTTACGCCACAGATCATGAGTTTGCGGAGCAACACACGCCAGCGGTCATAGAGATACAGGCACGAGTAGTGAACGCACGTAAGCGTCGCGCGGACAGCGATGCAGACTTTCCTGAGCCAGGTATGTAGGGTCTGGCAGCTGCTGTTTAATGGATCTGCCAAACTAATATCTCTTTTATGCTTGACTTAAGCATCACGACGTTTGGCATATGGCAGCACACCCAAACAAGAGAGGAATTTGGCGGCACAGGACGGCGAACGCAAAATGTCACACACCCAGTCTCTCGTCGTTGAGTCTCGCGTGCAATCGGCTTCAGAAGCATCAGTGCATGTGGCAGAAGAGCCGTACAATCGAGTACACGTGCTGGGCACCGTTGGTATCAGGCCTGGCTCCCAAGCGCGCCTGTTTACTGAACGTAAGCCATGGACACGCGAGCAGCTGGAGGCACTGGAAAAAGGCATGGCGATTTACGGAACTAATTGGAAAAGGATTCAGGAAAGATTCGGCGGTCCGTCTGGTCCGCTATCGGGGCGCAACCCTGTCCAGCTGAAGGATAAGGCTCGCAACGAGCGCCGGTATCGCGAAAGCCACGGCCTTCACGTCGGCGTATTTGCCAAAGCTACCTACTACCGCAAGTAGTAGCGAACCGCATGTGTGACGGGCGATAGACAACCGCCGCCTGAATGTGATAGTATGCTCTACTGCTCTGCATCTGTGCGCTTGCATTGCAGCACAAATTGTACCATAGCAAGATTATTTGTAACACGGAGACATATCATTGGCATCCATATGGTGTATCCTGCTGCTATGACCTTTACCAGGACAATAAACGTGACAGACAAGCAGCGTTGCGGTGTAGTTTGCTGCGCAAATTTGGCGACATAAACAAAGCGTCAACTGCAAGGCTGCACCTTGGGTGGTCTCACAGCCGCAGGTAGCAGTTACGCCATGGACGCACGGCCACCTGGCTGCTGGTTGCGTCATCGGTGATCGTCAGCGACGCCACGTCATCCTGCAAGGCCTAGTCCAGTGCAAGCGCCAGCTTGAAAATACAGACGAGTTTCTACGCCACATCTAATCCAACCTACTACCAAGCAATGTGTGTGGTAGTGCTGCAATTACGCCGCTACATCTTGAATATCAACTGCCACACAGTTGCGCGTCCTCCTTCAGTCGGCACATGTTGCGTATGCACACAACAGCAAGGGTGCATTCTATGGAAGCTGAGGTGATCTCGTCACACAACAGCCAAGCAAATGTAGCCAAGGTGGCACATGCATCTCCACCATAGAGCATTAGCCTTTAAAGCCGCTGCGTCCACGTCATTTAGCACGCCTTACGCTACATCTATTGCACGCAGAATTCGCTTCAGCCAGACAACCCTGCACCCGCTTGTCTTTCAAGTTTCTACGTTATAGTCGGCCTGCTGTGTTGTCTCGCTATTTGGTTGGAACAAGGGACACTGCAGTGTCAGCGAAGGAAGCTGCACAGGATCTGGCACATCGTCCACGACGACGGCACTAGCAGACACAAGCGCATTGTAAATCGGCACCATGAGTTCCATGCCGTTGGAGGAGGGTCAGGCCAAGTATCAACTTGACCGGGACAGCGCTGCCGATTCAAATGTTTCGCTCAAAGAGAACTCCACAGAAGCGTCTGCAATCACACCGACTGTCGGCGTGACGTCCGGCATTGGGATTGTCATGGGCACACTGCTTAGCGTGGAGATATTCCTGTTTCCTGGCAATGTCTGGCAGTTAACTGGTTCGATTGGCATGTCGTTTATCATGTGGATCATTGGTGCGGCTATCAACGTATTTGGCGGGCTGAGCTACACAGAGCTAGCTATAATGATACCCCAGAGCGGTGCCGACATGGCATATCTCAACCACTTTTACCGTCATCCGCGCCAAATGCTTGGCTACCTGTATGCCTGGATGCTGATAATGTACGTATTGATTCTGATCGCATTTGTACATGCTGAGCTAGTCTAACGCGCGCTCGCCTCCCGCAGCATAGCTATACCTGCTAGCATGGCGGCCCAGCTAACCGCCTTTGGCCAGTACATCATGTATGCTGCGGTTGGCGCTGAAGTGTACAGCGAAGAAAAGTTTGTCACCTACGAATGGATATCCCGTGGCATTGGCGCAGTGGGCCTGGCCGCCATCCTGGCGCTCAACGTGGCCAGCATGACCTGGGTAAACCGTGTCCACACAGCATTGGCTACCTTGAAGGTTTTAATCATGCTGTTCATCATCGTCGTCGGCATCGTGGCTGTTGCCGGAGGGCTAGACGTGCCCGACCCTGGCAATTGGAAAGAACCGTTTGCGGGCACAAGCACCAATCTCTACGCCCATGCGCAGGCATTTCTGCGCGTAAACTGGGCACTTACCGGCTGGATTGCGCTAAATCTCATCATCAGTGAAGTGAAGCGCCCAGAGCGCACAATTCCTGTATCTATCTTGTTGTCACTTGCCATTGCCACGGCGCTTGTTCTGCTGCTCAATGCGGCCTACTCATTTGTGGTGCCAGCCGAGATCGCTTTCGCTGCACAGGAGCTCATCGCAGGCAGCTTTGGTACTATCGCACTAGGTAGTAAGGTCGGACAGGTGCTAGTACCAGTGCTGTTGGCAGTGGTGGGCTTTGGCACGGCGTCGATAAACTTCTTCTCGAGCAGCCGAGTATTGCACGAGTCCGCGCGCCTCAAGTACACACCGGGAGCACGTTACCTCAGTCTAGTGCACGCAGGCAGCAATACGCCACGGCGCAGTCTTGTGGTACTTACCATGCTTACAGTCATCATCCTGGTGGCGCCGCCTCCTGGACGCGTGTTTAGCTTTTTCATCGAGCTGAGCAGCTTCCCAATGTATGTCTTCAACCTCCTTGTGCTCCTTGGACTGGTCACTTATCGCCTCACAAAGCCGAATAAGCCGGGTCAATTCCGCGCTTGGCTTTTAGCCCCCATCATCTACATATTGAGTTGTATTTTTGTTATTATCTGCATCTTTCTCCCGCCGGAACAAGCTGCCGAAGGAGAGATCGAAAGCAGCGCACCGTATTACCTTCCGCCTATTCTCAGCATTTTTATCACCCTTGTGGGGCTGCTGTTTTGGCATGTCTATGTCATCCACAGCGGCAGCTGGCGTGCAGCGCTGCGGCTGCGGCCAGCAGATCGACAAACGTAGATTAGCGCGTTTCCGGCTTGCTAAGAACCTAGTAAATGGCGCATGGGCCTTCCAAGTGTGTGCGAAGTTAAGTCTTTAGTATTTGCTGCACTGTCGGCAGTTCCGATTGGCAGGACTGTCACCTTTTTTGCTTTCGACTCTTGCGCCACGCGACGCTGCGCGAAACATGACAGACTCTGCAGCGGGTGCCCGCCGGCAATCTGCTCGCCGCACTGGTGTTTCCCAGCCTGGCGCAGTACCCATTGCGATACCGCGCGTGGCAGCCGGCCCGTCACCAGCACGGACGAGCAGTCGTCAGTCGTTACAGTTTGACTTTTCTACCTCGCTGCTGCGCCCTAGTCTAGGCGTTTCTGACCGGCCGGCCGCGGCAGAGGAGCCCGAGCTGCCCTTATGTCCAGAGTCACCGACCAATGAGGACATAGCGTCTTCATGGACGCCGGCTGGCAGTCATGGGCAGAATGCACGTCGTGCAGCGGCTACGACAACCGACCAGTGTGTGACAGCCAGCGCGTCTGCGCCACAAACGCTTGCTAAGCAGAGCGGTCGCGCTTCAAAAAGAAAGCGTTGCATAAATCGTAGAAACGGTCCGCTGAATTTACCAGTAAGTAAACGCCGGGACTATTAAGACCACAGCGTTGGCCTGGACTAAGAGGCTGGTACAATCGCTCAACTTAGATGCTACAAGATAATACACATGATCCGCTCCAGGAACAGACAGCAGATAGCGGGGCCGATTCCGATTCGAGTGCATCGAGTGCATTGTCGGATGCCTCAGCACTCAGCTCAACGTCATCCGCTTCGTCTTCGTCTACGTCGGACGACCAGATACTATCTAAATCTGCTGCCTCTGCTGCGAACAGAGTTAGCAAACGGCCCCGCAAACGCCAATTTGGCGCGCGTGAGAGCGATACGGTAAATTCGGCTTCGATGCAGCTATCTATCACAGACAATGTCCGAGAACTGGCCTGGCAGGTACGCTGCATGCTGTTACTGGAGGCATTGTTGTAGTGCTGGTGCAGTACACACGACGCTAACGATATGCCTCGGCGTCCCGAAGCTGGAAAGGCAGCGGGCAAAGTTTGCTGCATGCTCGGGTAAAGTAGGTGCAGAGTAGCGCAGGTCGTGTTCTAGTCGACAGGGTGGCTCACAGCAGGCAATGTCCACTCAGCTACGACGGATATCCAAGAAAATGCAGCTGATCACGCGGCAGATTGAGCGCTACGGCCGGCAGCTAAGCACAAACCCACCAGATCTCATGCCGCCATATGGTACGACGGCGTTACATAGAGTCCTAACCACGGGCGGGCCGGCGGATCAACACGCGACAAAAGGACCAGAGCAGCAAGCAGATGGTGGGTATGCTGTAAAAAATGAGCCGGTATCGCCATCGCGTGTAGTCGCCGAGCGACTGCCGCATGCCTACGCGCTTCGTCGCGAGGAGATTGAACCGGAGAAAAAGGCGGCAGCGACAACTGTACCAGCCGCAAACACAGTAGCCGCACCAATTTCCACCATTTCTGTTCAAGCGAGAAATAGCAGCTATGCTTTTCCGGTTGCAAGCCAGAATCATATAGATGTTCTCTCTGGCGCACGATCAACCTATTGGAAGAATGCGTTTCTGCGCAAACCGCGCAGCATCCTGCTGCATCCAGAGTGTGGTGCGACTGGTGGGGCCCTTGACAATCTGCTAGTGGGAAGGTGGGTGCAGCGTGTATGTACGCAGAAATTTGCTGCAATCTATGGCTGACATCTCCTTGGGCTGGCGATTACTTGTTCGCTAGCGCTCTGGATGGGTAAGGAGCCGTCGATTAGCGTTCGACAAAGTGGCGGATGTTACGGTAATACATCCTGTTGACTGACGCTAATGGCTACATGCGTAATACGTAGGTGCATTCGCTTCTGGGATTGCGACAATCCATCGTACGTAGTGGCTTGGAGATTGCGTGTAGAGCTGTAAAGACGTGTCACTTACACTTCACTGTTGCCCAACACAAGCCCACTCCACGTAGTGGCAGAACGCGATCTGGAAAAACCCTGGGTAGAAGACATGGCTTGGGTCACCAGAGACATACTTGCTGTAGCTGCACCACCACGCGATCCGCCTGTCGTCCATCAGCTATCGTTGTTGCACATGACTTCGCTGCGAAAGGTATGTTCACAGTAGATGCCGCAGTGAACATCCAAAAGCCTCTGACGAGTAGTGCCTGAAACGGTGTTGTTAGGACAATGTGACATCTCGAGTTCAACATCTACTAGGAAGACCACACGCCGACGGTATCAATGTAGTTGCACCATTGGTGTCCAACGAAACATCTTTCTCTCTTGCAACTGCAGGCAACGACAAGCGCGTTGTAAGTGTGGCTACGTGCTAACTGTCACACTGCATCTGACTGATGATGCAACATGCAATGCAGGCTCTTTGGCAGCTGCAAAAGCCAAGCAAACTAGGCGGAAATGCACACCTGCGAGCAGTCCGCTGTGTGCATACGCTACACAGCTCAGCGGTATACGCTCTGCTATGTCAGAGTGGCAGCAACACGCTCTATTCCGGTGGTGCTGACAGTAGAATTATTTCGTGGGATTTGCAGCAGCAGCGCTGCATACATCAGCGCAAGTTTGCTGATCGGGTAAGTGACAGGTGATGCGGTCAGCGTAGTATATTTCGGCTTATGCGTATGACATCAGATTACCCACCTGCATCAGAATCCAGTTGACAGCAATCTGATGCTAGTAACGTATGTGCTTCGCACAAAAGCATCGTGTATGTGG
>KZ992800.1:0-15908 GCA_003614735.1 Thamnocephalis sphaerospora | reverse complement strand
CCTCGCAGATTACTTTTGACTTCATCCCTGCCAGCTGGCCGTGTAGCGGGTGCCATTGTGGCCAAACGTGAGTGCGACAGGGCGCGCATCAGCTGGTCAACCTGTGCTTCCTGCTTGCGGATGCGCTCCTGAATCCGCTGGTGGTGCTCGCGTTCACGCAGCATGCTTTCGGCCAACTCACGTGCTTTGACCAGTCGGCGCTCCTTCATCTGAAGCAATGGATCGACGAGTTCGCACTCGGCTTTGTGAAGAGCCCGCTCGATGGACTCTATCGACGCATCTGGACCCATTTCCTTAAGCGGGGAGCTCGCCTGTTCTTGCCCACGGATATGGTCGGCAAGAATATCTGGCCGGTTGGCAGCAGCAGTGCTAGGTCCTGTCGTCTCGCGTGTCACCTTATTGTATTTGATCAAGGATACCGATATTAGCGCAGACAAAAAAACAAGATGCAACCTAGCCTACTTACCGCACTGCTCGGTGCATTCAAAGTACCAGATTTGTCGGTGACAACCTTGCTTTGGTTGCGCCATACCGACTGAGCCAGTAGTTCGTTGACCATATTCAGCACGTTCAGCTTATTCTCCTGCAGCTTTGCTTGACGTGCAGACTGGCTGGTCAACAGCGTGTTCAACTCTTGTGCCCGAAGTCGCGATGCATTCAACCGAACATCAGCATCTGGGGCTGCTGCGTCGTTTTGCTGGTTTGAATCGATAACCATTGGTTCTTGCGCTGCTGCCTGTGTCGTCGCTAAAGCCAAAACATGCTTGCTATCATTGACCGCAGCAGTATGCGACACTTGCTGCTGTGGGCTGAGCTCACGCGGAGAACCCTGATTTTGACGGTTACCCAAAGGTTGTGCATCCATGCCGTCGGGTACTGAGGATGTTGTTTTCGGTGGTAGCTCGGCATTATTGCCACGGTCTATTGGGCGGGCTGATTCGACGCCAAAAGCAACCGATTCGGCAGGCTTGAAATACTGGCTGTCCAGGCCAACTGACCGCATGCCATCCTCATCAGGACCACAAAAGTAACGACTGGCCAGACCAGATTCGCTTCCCACGGCAGTAGGATCAGCATTGCGGAAGTAATGACTATCCCAGCCAGAAACAAAACCCGCCTAAGCAACAAGGAAACAGCAAAGCAAGCATTAATTGCTTTGGTCAATGGCTATATCGACCGCTGAAAAACACTTACCGCAGTTGGCTCAGTCTGACGCTGCTTTGCCGGTTGTTCATTCTCGACATTGGCCTGCAAATTTGGTTGCTCACTGTAACGAATAAGTCGACGCTGTATATCGCGCGTGCAAACATCTCGCACCGGTATAAACCAGCACTTACCTAACACCCAAGTCGCCTGCTTTCGCTGCCTCGGCTCCAGGCTTGAGAGGGCTAATATCGCCCCACAGCCTACATTGCCGCGGAAAAGCATGAGTGCAAACCAAGCGAGCACCCTTGCATCCATTTACACACCCTGTTTCCATATCATGCCCACCGCCAACCTTCTCCAATGTTCCATTTTTGGTGGCACGTAGTTGATAGCCTGGTCGCATTGGCGTGCTGGTGAACGGTTGTGCCTCGTCGCAGAGTGGTGACGAGGCGCGGCGTGTTGGCAGCTTGTCCAATTTCTGCGACAAGCGCAACCAGTGCTCTTCATTGGTAAGAACAGACTTGTGATCGTCGGACTGCTGCATAATGGACGGATCTGTTGGCCAGTATCCCGGCAAGCGTAGCGTGCTTTTGGCATCAGGTTCAGCCTTTGCATCTGTGACGGTCTTTAGCGCGCTTTGCGGTGAGCCGATTGCGGTCACATATTCGTGCTGACTCTGGTTGTCGCTCCTCTGTGTTTGTCTGGACAGCGGTCTTGTCGAGGGTGGCCGCGGTATGACATCCGCCTGATCATTTATCGCCGTATGCCATTGAGACGGCGGCAAACCGCTGGGCGTGGTAGATTCGTGTTTATCCTGTTCCTTTGGCGTATTTGAATCTACGGTCGCCGGCATAGCCTGCAAAAAAGCTGATGTCTGTACACCCGCATCTACTGCCGGTGCCTTATTCCTGCTTGCTTGAAGGAGTCGATCAAACAATGTTGGCGGCGCTGCAGCTGCCTGTGGTGCCTGACTGCCTGTGCCAACGTTCACACCATTGCGTTCAGCCTCACGTTCAGGACCATCAGAATCATCAGAATCGGGCCGTCTCTGGTGACGCAATGCCACAGCAACTTGGTCACGTCGAACATGACGAAGACGGCCGCCATTGGCACCAGCAGGCTGCAGCGTACCATCTTCGGCCACAAACAACGAATGTCGGCCTTTTTGGCGTCCATTCGACACAATATCGATATTGAGCAGACCGTCCGACTGCTCGCTGAATCGTAGCCGAGTGCGCCCCAGATTGATGCGCACCGAACGGCCATTGGCGTCCACGGTGTATGTACTTGACGACTGTCCGGGCGACGGATACATGGCAGACGACGGTGCCTGCGTCGAAACGGGAGAGACACGCGACTCGGGTGCCTCTGGGATGGAGGAAAGAGCACGCGCTGAAAGCGCTACGCCCTTGGGGCCCGCATGCTCATTTGATACCGCTACGTTTTCCACCGATCCTTGATGCACGGCAGCCGATGGCCGAGACAATGCCAGTGGCGGAAACTGATCAACGATCGAGACATCAGGCAGCTGTGCTACCACACTGCGATGTAGTGCGGGCCTGGCGAGGCTGGCAGGCGCCTGCATGCTACTTGCTCGCAACGCATCGCTCACGGAAGGCACTCGCGCCGGAGTGCGCGTCTGCTTGTTGAGAATATCGTCATTATTGAGCGGCCCATCCAACTTTGTGGTCGTGTGACCCGTTGACCCAGTCTTGCTATCGAGAGCGCGCATGTACGCCGACTTCCATGGTTGCGGCTCGCCGCCATTGGGCAAGGCGGCCGACGGGGTGGATGGCGGTGGCTTTCCTTGCGCAAACAAGATCTTTTGCTGCTGGATTGTAGAATCGGGCTTGGTAAACACGCCTGACGAATATTGTCGCTTCTTGCCGCTCGTTGGGGTGTTTCGCGAGCGCCGTTTGACATCGAAAAGACGCTCACGCAGTTTGTCCATGATGAACGACTGCCGCCTCTCGCGCTCAATATCACTCAGCCGGCGATCTGATGGTGGCTTTGACGTGTCTGCAGAGGCGTTGAGCGGCTGTTTCACCGATGCTGTGTCAGCTGACGGTGCTGTCCTGACGCCCCCTTGCGTCGATGCTGTTGGCATTTCTTTGCCAGCGGCACCGCGAGAGGTCCTGCGATCCAGTCCTGCCATCAATGCCAACTCATCTTCTGTAAGTACATCTTTCCACGAGAAAGATCTCGCTGGTGTATTTCCGCCCTTTTGTTGCAACCTGGACAGAGCTGCTGCAGTTCGACTAGAATGCAACTCCGATTTCTCGCGCTGTGAAGATCCTATCGCGTGCGTTAGCAACGGTCACGATGCCGTTGACAGGCAATACCGCATGAGCACCGTTACAGAGCGCAAGTCGGTTGCACCCGCTCCTCTACGCGCACTCACCTCCAGCGCCAAAAAAGCCCTGCTGAGTAACAAGCGGCTTGCCTCCGTCGACCTTGCCCAGCTCGTCGGCCAACGAAAGACCAATGCCCTGGCCGGTGCTAGACGCGGGCGGCTCTGCTGCTCCCTTCCTCACCGCAGTGCCGCGCATTCTCATTGTCCGCCCTCGGACTCCACCGGGCCGTCCAGGCGGCGCCGGTTTCTTCCATTGGGTGCTCATCGTACAATGTACTACAGGCGCCGTAAAATAGGCGCACTGCGACACCGCCTACCAGGTGGCTAAAATACAGAGCTGCTAAATCGACGCGTCGTGAGAACCAGGTGTGTTGTAGGATCCTCTGTGACGCCGCGCCTGTAAGCGTGGCAGGCTATGCAAGTGTTGTGTGTGTCGGTTTAGAGCTGATTGCATCCAAAAGGCATAACAGAAATGTAGACACAAAGAACAGGATTTAGGATGAAGCCCGGCTGCGGGCGCAGCTACGGTGCGTTTCACCAAGAGAAGGAGAGGAAGAGGAGGCTGGCGGCGATGACGAGATGGTAAAGTGTCGATGATAGCGCGTATACAAATGCTGTAGAAATCAAAACAAATCGACGTCGACAGTAAACTGCACAGTTGCCTGCACCTCTTGCCATTACAGACATCGCTTGTTGTTGTTGTTGTTGCAGCCAGCACTGTATTGGTGTTGTCGCCGTTTAGTGCTGCCAAACTAGCGCCATCTGCTCAAGCGCGCATTATACTGCAGATAGTCACTACTGTATCCTGCTGGGAAACGCAGTATTGACGCATGGAGCATACGACTGCTTCAGATATGTCGGCTGCAAGTCTGGAGCAGGGGGATTCGTCAACCTTGCCATCGCGCGCATTGTTCAGTGTTGTACGGCTGCCGGAACGATGGGAAGATGCAAAGGAGCCTGAGGGTGTGCTGGCGCAGACATCGGACAGAAGCAACAATCATGCTGGGAAGCGCTCCTTAAGCACCGCTGCCATCCGGCCAACAGAGCCGCCGACAATGTCGAAAGTGCTACGGCCATCGACAAATGCATTAGATCCGAATGAAAATACTGCATGTGCAGAACTGCAGACATCCATTGACGATCATGTCTGGACAGAGGCGCGAACAGAAATGCTTGTACAAGGCTGTACGCGAGTGAGTACCGTCGCGTCACCATTACCCGTGAGTTTACTGATTTGATGCATGGCACTAGCATGGCGTAGGACGCTGGAAAGTCATTCTAAACGATGCTGATTACGACTTTGGAAGCATGACTAGCACGGATTTGAGGGAAAAGTGTGTCGCCATCAGCAGTGCCAGCAAGGTCGCTTAAAGACTGACGTATACTTGCGTAGATTTCGTGCCATTTTTCCTGCAGAGTATCGTCGACTATACCCAGAGGCAGCGAGTTCAGAGCGGTACGAGCATGCAACCAACAAGCGACCGGTGCCGTCACAAGGCTTTGAGCTTGGCAGGACATTCAACGGTCGTGTACGGTTCAGCGAGGAAGAGGATCAGCGGCTATGGCAGGGATTTGTTGCGGTAGGAAGCGCGCAAGCTATGTTACAGAAGGAGAGCCTTGCTGACCACATAGTATCCGTCAGCTTGGCCCAAAGTGGTCCGAAATCAGGACAAAGTATGATTTGGAGAATCGAAGCAGCGTAGGCCTGCGCGATCGGTAAGTCAGATATCGCGATTATCTCCATACCATTGCCACTAATAGCATGCATCGTGAACAGCATGCGCAATCGCTTTCCAGAAGCTTATCAAGCAGCCGGCTACAAGCTTAATGTCGCAGGCAACAAGTTGGCCACTGGTCTGGCCAACGGCAACGGACCCTCCACAACCCATGCGGCAACTGCTGTAGCACCATCAAAGCCTGCTGCATCACTGCTTTCCAAACACCGTCCAAAATCCGCTAGACGCATACTTCCTTTTGGTCAAACTTTGGCCAAAGTCGCTACCGGACCCTCTTCATCGCACAAGCTAGCTTCCTCAGTTATACCGACTGCGTTGCCAAGCGAGCAGAATGCTACCACGCCCAGCACATCCAGCACACATGCCGCACATCGACGAATCGAAGCAGTTGTAGAAATACCCTTAGCAAAACCGGCTCAAGCACGACAGCAGCATGATGCCCCGTACCAGCATACCTCAGAGCACGACCAGGTTGCTGCAATATCGGCGCCCAGTGCATCGGAGGATGGGCTATTAGCCAAGTCTCAATCGCAACCGCCATCACCTACGGCAGACAGCGATAAACAGCCTGATGTGAACAAGGCAAAGGAGCCGGCTGTTTCAACCGGACACGGCTATCAAGCCAACAAAAATGCCGAAACAAGTAGTTTAGTGCAACAGCAATCTACCGAAGCGATAGCATCCAAGGACGATGGCAGTGAGGAAATTGTGCATCCCGAGCCGCTAGTGGATGCACAGGCATCCAGTCCAACAATCGTTGCCACCATGCCAGCAGCAATCGCAGGCATGAATGACATGATGCTACCTTCTCCTGTTGATGCCTCGCTGCTAGAACCGGCAGTATCTGATGACCGCATGCCTGCAGCAGCAGTGTATGACGACAATGATCCGTTCGTGCCACTTTCTCCTACGGAGCGCCTCCCTGAACTGAACTCGATACCATCTGCCGACAGCGCACTATCGGCTTCAACCGCATTCCGCTCGACTGCTTATAGCGCGTTCACTCGCAGTGGCGTGCCATCGCCAAGTCCGGTGCGTGTGCGCCGCCAGCTGTTTTGGCAAAAAAACACCCCCCGCTGTTGCAGCAGAGCAAAGCCAAGATCCGGCGAGTGCGCCGCCTCGCATGGCGTACCTGGATATAACCCATAGTCTAAACGACGCAGGCGTTGCCATGGCCAATCAGGAGATGCCGGCACATGAGACGGCAGCACCTATTACGCTTAATGCCGAGGTAGACACATCGGTCATTGATGCACAGCAAATGGCTGACATGACCTTTGGACTGGACGAATCGGAGATCTCGCGAATTTTCGACGATGCACCACCCTTTCCAGAGCCCGATCCTTTGGTGGCGGATGTCACATCTGTCGCGCCTCGTAACATGTCGGGCGCACAGGATGATATTGCGTTGGGTGCGGGTAACCGCCAGAAGCGGAGAGCGCAGCTGCAAGTCGGCGAGACTGGTACTGTGCGACGGCGCACGAAGAGCACATCTAAGCTGCCACACCGACGATCACAGCGTCTTCGAGCTCGTAATGCGCACGCCTCTGACTCGCCCTCGTCCTCTTCGTCCGAATCACAGTCCAGCTCGGAGGATGAGGCATCGCAAAGTGTGCAGCCCGGAAGACACAGAGAGACCGCGTCCACCGGTCATCTGTCGCCGCGGCCAATGGTGGAAGAGGTGGTAGCAGCGCGTTTGCGCCGACGTGGGGTAAGCTACGGCGTTGCCTGACGCGTCACTGCCGAGCAGCGTACTGACCACTTATCGTTTGTCTGCACACATACATAGGGCGTCGAGTACAAGGTGCGCTATCGACCATCTTGGGAGCCAGCCGAAGTAGTTGCACGTGAGCAAGAGCAGCATGTCACGCAGTTTGTTCGTGCCATCGAGGCAAGCACGCCGCTCAAGCGGACACGCTATCGATGAGCGCCACCACTGTCCTGATCTTTGCGTCTCATGTACTCTGTTTATGTTTTTGTTTTGAGTTGCGGCATTTAATATACAATTGCACAAACTGACCTAGAGGGGGGCATGTACAAATTAGATCAGCTTGCTACGTAGCCAGCCAAGCGCACGCATTGAGTGACGTCCAACCCGCGCCCTCTTCTCCATTGCAAGCAAGCAAACAACACAAGATTCACGCCCATTGCCAGTAATCCCAGTGTGCCATGACGCCCAGCGACCTAGCGCAGGAGCGTCTAAGCGCGCTGGACCACTGGCTCTTTGAGTGGTCGTGTGCCCAACAGGTGG
The DNA here is from genome assembly GCA_003614735.1 of Thamnocephalis sphaerospora. Lineage (NCBI taxonomy): Eukaryota > Fungi > Zoopagomycota > Zoopagomycetes > Zoopagales > Sigmoideomycetaceae > Thamnocephalis > Thamnocephalis sphaerospora. Next base: position 8,422 of record KZ992800.1, on the reverse strand, counting down.
CCGAAACACCAGAACAGGAGGAAGCGGCACCGGCCACCCATGCGGCCTTGGTTAGGCCTGCGCAGCAGCGAGCAGATTCGCCGCTGTTGGTAGCGCTAGCTGGATTGGCCGACGAGAAGACCGATGTGCCTGCATCCGTGCACAGCTGTGCACGCGCTCTGCTGCAGGCACTTAAGCGAATGCTGGATGCGGCACGCGCCGGCGACTGGCCAGCCGAGTCGACCCAGGTTCTGCTGGATGCAGTCGCTGGCGATGATGTCGAGGCCACAGCAGCGCAAAAGCAGGTGCTGGAGCTGTGTCGCTGGTGGCTGCTTGGTCTGCTGGCCAGTTTGGTGCATGCACGCGCGCTGGACGAAATCCTTACCGCAACACGCCCGCTTTCCGAGTCAATGATCTACTGGGGCTGGCGCAACGATCGTCACTGGCTGGCTGGTCTGTCGCTGGTTCAGAGTAGGTGATCAGTCTGTAGCGATGACGATGAGCCCTCTATGCTCACCACACTCTGGCGGTGCATACATAGCGGCGCCGCAGCGCGTTCACGCATGGACGACCGGTATGGTTCATCATCTGCGTCAGCAGCCAGCGTCGGTAGTGCCGCAGAGTTTTGGCGCATACGTGCGTCATTTCATTGTCAAGCTGCCTCGCTGGCCGACACAGGGACTGATTGCACGCGCGCAGCGAGAGGCCGAGCTAAAGCGCAACAACCTCAGCGATGCACGTCGCCGCCGTGCTGTTGCGCTAGGCTATTTGGCTGAGCGTGGCATGCGCGTGACCAGCAGCGTTCGTGGCATTACCGTCACATCTGGCACTACGACGCCGGGCAGTATTGGCTCTGTCAGCGCCTTGCTGGCTGACGATGCTTCTGGTGTGGATCAGGTGCGCGCATTTTGCACCGAGCTTGTTCACTGCACCGCACAGGCCATGGAGTTTGTCACGCACGACAATGAGAAGCCCAGCGAGCGCAAGTTGAACATGGTGCACGGTAGGTTGCAGCAAGCAGGCACAGCATTCGTCCGTGCACATTGCTCATGGTCTAGCCACCCGGTATCTGCGTTATGACATCATTACAGCGCCTCAGCAGCTGCTTGGAGTCAAGGAAACACACGCTGTGCTGCGCGTATTGGAAGAGTCGTTCCGCGTCGTCCGCGCCGCCACCACGCGTGTGCTGCACGCCAATGGCCGCCCGTCATTTCTCACACGTTATTGGCCAATGCTTGGCGCAGGCCTGCTTCTAGGTCCGTGGGCTGCAGGCACGCTCTTCTCGTACCGCTACAGTCTGCGCGACTGGGTGCGCGAGCTCGGCACAACAACGCGGCAGTTTCTCTTTGAGTGGGTCTGGCGTCCGGTGCGCGACATCTATGAGACCGTTCGCCACCGCGAGCCCCGGCTGGCTATCATGGGCAAGGCATCTCTAAGCTCTGATCTTGAGGTAATGTGCCACGCCTCACGGCACTGTTCTCGGCCTGGTCTGCTGACGTATAACCGCCTTTTTGCGCGCGCGTGTGGGTGCGGGTGTGGGTGGGTGTGCACCAGTCGCTGGAGCGAATGGTGGTCGACCTAGCACGAGAAGGGGGCACGCTGTCGGAGCGAGAGCTGGCCATCATTGCACGCAACGTACGCGACGGCGATCTGTCCGTCGTGCTGCGCCAATACGAAACGGAAATGAAGGTGAGCGCTGTGAGCGCATATCCTTTGCATAAGATGCACGGCTTTGCTGATACCGACCTGTCTGTACACGCACCACGATAGACACCGCTGAAGAGCGCTTTGTTTGGTAAGTAGCGCCGGTTGATGGGAATGTACCCGCCCGTACATACACACGCGTGCGCCATGCCGACCCTCATGCTGTGGCCACGCTCCATCCCGCAGACAATTTGATCCGCGTGCTGCTCATCCAAGTCCAAAAAAGCAAGGTGGACCTGGAGCTGGCCATGACGGCGCTCGACAAGCTACTGCACGCCAACGAGCTCAACTTTGCCTTTCTTACGGCCGCCCCAGTGCTGCTGGTAACCTATGGCGTCACCCGCTGGCTGAGCAGTCTCTGGCGGCGGCGGCGTGGCTTGTCAGCCGGTACGGCACATCAGGAAGCACGTATTTGGCTACGGTACGTCCCCAACAAAAGGGTCACACGAGCGATCATGCTAACGAACGAACCACCATTGTCGCCACATGCAGCCGCACGGAACGCCTTCTTAACCAGCACAACCGCACGCGCGATGTCAGCGAGCCATTCTCGGCTGCGGCCGGCCAGCACCTCCGCAGCCAGCATGGCGAGCTGCCGCACCAAGCGCATGGTCTGATTTTATGCAACACTCATTCGCTGCGCGATCTGGTACCGCGGTTGGCCTTGGCCGAAGAGCTGCAACGCGAATTGCTGGCGGATCTGCGTGAAATTGAGGATGCGCGCTGGACCACTGCGCAACGCCTGGGCACCATCGGCAGAATGTACCGCACATATGCATTCTTGTTGCCAGCACGGGCATAACTCCATCCAGCACCGCCAAATGAATAGCCGCCTCTGCGCAAGTGTATCATTGCCGTTTCCGGTTTGGATCCTGCATATTGTAGGACGTTGCGCATCGTCTCAAACATTTGCACAGGGACACCATGGCCAAGTGCAAATGTGCAACGCTCTGCGCTGCTACCTAGCCAACTCTTCGTGTACAGGCGAGTGCGGGTGGGCGTGGTTGCCTCAACCTGATTTGCCAAGTGGCCACATGCACGGCTCTTTTTTCGTCGAATATGATTGATTCGGGCAGCTGTTACGCTCTGCCTTCCTCTTGCGGCCCACGCTCACCATCGTTAGATACGCGCCACCAGTGCAACCGCCGTGACGGGTAGACATTGCTCATCCGGCTCGGGTCAGGCGACGATGCACATGCGTGTCCTTGCGCTGCTTCATTTGTCAACCGCGTCTACTCCCATTCTATATCAGCGCCACTGTTGATGTGCTCTGACGGCAGTGTGCCTCTTCATCCACCCACACACACACGCACACCATCACCTTTGATACGCCTTGTTCTCCTGCCCTCCTTCGCTGCCGAGCCAGCTCGCTCTACGACGCTGTTTCTTCCACTCGTTTTAGTTTTCTACTGCAGACCTACCCGCCCTGCTGTCTTTGTCTCCTTCTCTGTTCTACTCACTCTTTCTCGTACACCCGCCTTTGCGCGCTCCAGCCACGCACTCGCATTGCCGCATTTTGGTCGCCGCCTCCGCTACGCCTGGTCGCTGTGACCCCTATTCTGCTGCCACACCCTTTGCGCCGACATAAGCTCTACTGGCGAGACGACGTGCGTCTACAATCTTGCCATCTAGAGGGTGCCTGTTCGTTTGACGATCATAACTGCTGCTGCTGCTGCTGCTGCTGAACCCCTTGCGGGGCACCAACGCAAACACCCAGACTCCGCTACTCCGCCACGCCACGCTACTCCTGTTCTGTCCTACTGTTGCAGCAGGATTCCGCCATCTGGCTCTCCTTCTCCACCTCCCATCCGCCTAGCACTGTGTCAACGGCTGCTGTGTCAGCTTGCTTTCTACCCTAGACGTGTGCGACCGTCTCTTCGCGTATAGCCAAGCGGCCATACCGCAGGTCGGGGCATTAGAAGCGGTGCGGTTACACTTACGCGCACGACCACACCACACTATACCCGCACACACACACACACACACACACACACACACACACACACGCGCCGCCACATTCACTTGTGTATCGGCAAAGTCCTCTCGCCTTTCTCCACCTTTGCTGTTGAACCGCCAGACACTGCGCTGCGCTGAGCGCCACCATCGTCATGGGCAACAAGCAGACCAAGTCGCTTACCTACCATGGCAGCGGCGACCGCGACGTCTACGCTAAACTGGCGCCGCCCATGCCGTCGGACGGCAACAACTCTGCCACTCCAAGCTCCTCGGCGCATCGTGCACGGAGCATTTCGGGCGATTCCGATGCGTCGGTCAACCAAGGCATCCATCTGAGCGACTTTGAGCTGCTGCGCTCTGTCGGTCGCGGTTCCTTTGGCCGAGTAATGCTGGCACGGCGACACGCAGACGGTCGCACCTATGCTCTAAAGTATATCTCCAAGGACCAGTGCATTCGGCAAAAGGCCGTGCGCAACATCATCAACGAGCGCCGCATCCTACAGCGTCTGTCGCATCCGCTTGTCTGCAACCTGCAGGCTGCGTTCCAGGATGACGAGCACATGTACATTGTGCTCGACTCGATGCTTGGCGGCGACCTGGCCTTTCATCTGGAACGCTGCGAATTTTTCCCTGAAGAGGTGGTCAAATTCTATGTGTGCGAGATTGCCCTGGCCCTCCGCTACCTGCACAAACAGCACATTGTGCATCGCGACGTGAAACCGGCCAACGTGCTACTGGACGAGCGCGGACACTGCCATCTGACCGACTTTAACGTGGCCGGTCGCATCCGTCGCGACAAACCTATGAAGGTAAGCGCGCGCGCGCCAGTGTATCGAGCGAGCGATAGCAGCATGCGCTAATCACGCACCTGTAGAGTCTTGCTGGCACCTACAGCTATATGGCGCCAGAGATTTACAAGCAAAAAGGCTACTATGAAAGCGTAGACTGGTGGTCACTCGGTGTCCTCATGTTTGAGCTGCTGTACGGAAAAACGCCGTTTCGCGGCAAGACAAAGCGCGATATCGGCGACGCCGTCATCAAATACCAGAGTAAGCGGGCAATGCATAGTGGCTCAAGTGCGCACCATGGCTCACCGTTGATGCGAATGGACAGTCACGTACCCCAAAAAAAACGAGCGAAAAATCTCGCCTCTCTGCACCGACGCCCTCCACAGCTTCCTAGAGCCAAAAGCGCGGGATCGGCTTGGATGCAAATACCGGCCGTTTAAGGAGCACCCATACTTTAGCGATGTAGTATGGGACAAGATGGACCGCAAGGAGCTAAGTTCTCCCTTCCAGCCTGATCCTGCGCTGGTCAAGACGGACGTGCTCTACCAGCTCGAGGAAGTGCTGCTACACGAGGCGCCGCTGCAGCAAAAGCGCAAAAAGAAGCCTGGCAAGCCCAAAAACTTTCCGGCAGGCTCGCCACAGCAGATTATGCTGGACGAGTTCAAGGACTTTGACCGGGTAGTCTGGGAACGCCAGAACGAAGAGCGGCGTCGGCTGCGTGACGAGCGGCAGCATAGCTCGGCGCCTGTGCAAACGTTCAACGAAACGGTTAGCACCAGCAGCACTCGCTCAGAGAATATCCTGTCGTCGTCGCGTCCGCGAGCTCTGTCCAACGACACGGTGCTGTCCAAAGCGGAAGGCGATGGCGAGCGTTACCAGCGTGCACTGGCCGAGCGTATGCAGCGAATCATGAGCAGTGATCAAGCTAGCAGTGACCACGACAGTGCCACAGAATCTCGCGATGGCCAGCAGCAGGTCGCCATCATTGCGTCTGGCCCCGACGGCGCCGTCATATCCAGCTCGATCGACGGCCAGCCCCACGCCGCCAACCCCAGTGTGGCCATGGCATCGTCAGCACCACAGAGCTCGCTGCTGCGCCATACGCAGGCATCACCCAACATTGACAGTGCACATCACCAGAGCGATAGCGCTGGCGAGCTGACAGGGCGCCGCAATATTGTGGTACCGCTAGCATCCTCATCGCCACCCTCCTCACGACGCCCTTTGGTAGGGAATGGCCGCAACGGACTACGTAGCATAATGACACGTAGTCACAACGACCTGCGCGGGAGCCACAATCAGCGCCGCGGTCGAACTATCGGTGCGTCATCGGGAGCTCGGTACCGCAATAACGGCACAAACGAGTACGCGGCCTTTGCAGTTCCCATGCCCAATGGCGCACGGTCTGCCACTGCCCAGCAGGATGGCGACCTCGACGACGACTTTTACTGTGATGTAGGCAACGCGGGCGAGGACGAATACGACGAGTTTGTGTATGACGACGAAGCCGACACGCTCGAGATCAAAACGTCGCGCGCTTGTGTCGAGACAGAGCAGTAGGAACAGAACTGGTAGCCGGCGGGTAGCAGCGCCCGGTCTATATTATCGTTTTTATTTCGACGCTGTTGCGCCCGTAATCTCTTGTCTGCCGGCGAGATCTGGCTGCTTGGCCGGCCTACTTATTTCGGTGCACTCACCGCTGCATGTAAACCCCAAGAAGTCAGACTAGCTATACTTTTCATGCAACTACTTACTATATTCAATAACACTGTGTATGGTCCGCACTCTGACTCACATAAAGCACCAAAGCAACCTGTTAAACACGAATATTCCGCATCATAAAGGCTAGGCGGTAATCCGGCCATCTACGCTGACATGTGCAATCAAAGACAGTGAGATATGCAAAAGGGCATGCTGCTTTATAAGGAATGACACAGGCAGTGCTTGCTCTAAGTTTAACGGGTGATATCATAGCGGTGTGCTTAGCAGGTTTTTTTTTCGTGAAATGCATATGGATAAATGTAAAGCGGGGCTATTTTGCCCTCACCGGTCAATATCGACTGGCCAATGTGGACATCGGCAAACACGCCGGATTCGCTTGCCTGCCACCTGCACTCCCCGTATGACTTCATGACGCGCCGTGACTTTAGCACGAATGGGTTACCAGGGCTAACCGGCACGATCGCCTGACCGTCGGCCGTCGGCATCTGATCATCGGGTACGTGTGATGGAATAATTACACATTCAGATGTTCCTGCTGAGCTGACTTCTTCGTCGGAGGCGGGAGAAGAGGTGGCGTCTAAGGGTGCCAGCGATTTAGATCGCAGCTTGAGAAGCTGGTGCGATGTTTTGGAGAGCGGCGGTAGTGTACACAGTGCGCAGCTGCTCGCTCCGTCTTTGTCGGCATGGTATAGCAAAACAGTCCGTCCCAGCACGGAAACTATTTTTCTCAGGCCCTTGCTTTTCAGCTTTCCCAGCTTCTGTCCGGTATCAACATCCAGTAAATCGATAGAAACAGCATCTTCGGCGGCAACAGCACCGGGATACCTTGTCGGATTGCCAATCAACATGCCGTCAGCAACCTGCGGCATCTTGGGGTAGCCGTAGCTTTGCTTCCAAACAAACTCGTTTGGATTAGCGCTTGGATCCAGGTCTATGACGGCTAGATAGTCGGCAGTTTCAAAGAGATTGAGACCGTGCACAAGCACGCGATTACTGCTTAGACGTTTGCTGCGAAACACGTAGCGCGCGACGTTGGTCGAGAGTGACATTTGGCCTTCGGCGCGAATAGATAGTGTGGTACGGAATCCCGTCTCAGCCTCGCCTTCCTTGTCCGTGTTCGATATACGCACTCGGATCAGGCGCCATCTGAAGCTGCGCTCTTTCGGATTAAGCCCATAAAGAAATAGATCTACCGACTCCTGGTCTACAGCATGCAGATGGTAGTTGCTGCTTCCGCCTTGCAAATACATGCCGCTATTTTCCGGCGCGGCAAACGGCTGAAAGGGGCCGATAGTGCTTGGCAAGTCCAGACGGACAAGCGTTATATGGCTGAGTCTATTTCCCCGAACAGGGTAGTGGCTCGCGTTTGACGTACTATCCGTGTGCTCTGATTCTGTGCCGCTGTTCTGGCGCTCGATAAAGCTTGCAGGTCGTGAAGCAGAAATGCAAGCAAGCCAGTGTCCGTATACGGTCGGCGTACCCTGCACGCCCACCATGCTCCAACAGGCAGCATTCTCTAGATAGGCCGAACCTGCCGTATCGACATCCGACACCTTCCAGGCAAGTAGTTTGGCGTTGCGCTCGTTGGACGGTGTTAACATTGTGGCATACTCTAAACCGGTGAAGAAATTCGGTGTGTTATGGCGGGCAATCCGCACACGATCCGGAATGCTCAGCCGAATCATGCGCAAGTGCTGCTGGCGCTCTTTGGGCAGAAGCGCCATGTATACACTGCCTTCTCCTCCTGGTCTCCAGTACATGCCACCCCAAGGTGCAGCAGCACGTATGTACCACGGGTTGAACAGACTCAGGTCTAGTTCTGCATGGCTGACAAAGTCCTGCAGCTCGCCACCTTTGCTGAATTCAACGTCTTCACACCCAGTCAACCGACGTTCCGTGTGCATACGCGTCCAGAACATCCTAAACCATCTGTGGCCTTCCAGAGAGGACAAAAGCCAGTCGGCGAGCCGTTGTTCCTGGTCATTCTCGCCGAAATGTCGCACGTAAAAGCCCTGCCACAGCAAGTCGTTACCGGCAATAACATTTCGCAGGTGACGACTAGTGCCGGCAAGATTAGCTATATCCCAGATGTCGTCTATATATTCAACCACGCGCCACACTGTTCCCCGGCAAACCACTGCACAGAAATGAGCACGTACAGAGACGCGGCCTCCAGGTCCATGCAAAGCAGCAGCTCCGACAGGGCGCTTTCGCCCGAGGAAATAGTCCGCAAGCAGCACGCTGAAGCAAACTGCGTAAGGATTCCCTTCGAA
>KZ992799.1:0-15939 GCA_003614735.1 Thamnocephalis sphaerospora | reverse complement strand
ATGATTGCCAATATCGTTTTGGTTTTGCCCGTTCCCGGTGGTCCCTGCACAAGTAGCATGCCGTTTTGGAGAGATTGGCTGTCCAGTACTGCTCTCGCCTGCGATGAGTTGATGTCGTACTTTTCCATGGTGCGCCGCACCAGAGTCTGTGAATGACTGGGATGTGGAGGTGGCGATGGGCGAAGAATGTCGTCACAGATGGCATACTTTGGAAGTCGCCCAAGCACCTCGAATTCGCGATGCACAGTGGTCAGACTGCCGGGCAGTAGGTTAAAAAGCGTAAGAATACGGTAACACCAGCGTTGCGACAGCACGGACATACCTAACCACGCGAACCATGCGCCAACGTGTGTTGAACTGTAGTGATGCGGTCTGTTGCGGGTTGCTGGAAAAGAGCGCACGCGCTCGTACGCGCCTTGCATCGCGTGTGGCAAATACTTCGCGTACCAGAACAAACGGTGGATCGCGCTCCAACAGCTGACGGCCGATTGCGACTGCGCCCGCTGGGTCTTCCACCAGCAGCATAAGATCGCCTTCATTGACCATCTCCTGGCTAGGCTCCACATTAAATTGAACTTCATCAAACTCTTCCACCCTGGTGCGTGACTGTAAGATCCCGCAAAACGATGCTGCGCTGCGACCAAACTCTTCAAGTGCATTCGCCACCTGTTGCCAGCATTCCAGCATTAGCAGTGGCTGCATGGCATCCAGGTAAGCGTTGATGGACTGATATGTGTCTGAGGGCTTCACGCGTAATGCACACAGTGCCGTCGGCGGCTGTTCCATGTCATTCGGCTTCCAGCGCAGCACAACGTGATGAAGATCATTAAGCGTGATCCGTCGATAGGCAGGCGTTGTCGGCAGAGAGCGTGAATAGTTGACTACCGGAGCGTTCACATTCACGCTGACACTCGACCGTGGTACGTCAATGAGTTGAACAGTTCGACGCTGTTGCTGTTGCTGCTTATCGGTCGGCGCGCCATCATAGTGCCGTGTCTGATCTTTCATAATACCTGCAAATCCATCATCGTCATCGTCGTCATCATCGTCGTCGTCATCCGATTCATTCGGCAAGGTGCGTCCACGGCCCAGTACAGTGTGCGGTCGCTTGTTTGGAGCGCCATTGACGCTGGCATTGGCGCTGGCATTTCGTATAGGAAGCCGGTCAAGCGTGTCTGACGATGCCGTTTCCTCGTAAATAGCACGGTGCAACTGCTGTTGCTGTCGAACGGCACGCTGAAGCGGCGCACGCTCGCGAGCCATATCTGAGCGCATTTGCCGTAGTAGCGATCCGCCCATCAAGCCGCTGCCACCAAATGCCGATGATGATGTCGATGCACGCTTATTGACAGCGGCTGGTCGGCCCCAACGCAGCAGGTCGTATGCATTACGTAGCCCAGTCGCATCGCGAATCTGAACAGTGTTTGACGGACTTGATCCAAACAGGCGTGTTGACGAAGCAGCGGTAGTGGACTGGGCACGACGTGATGCTGGCACAACCACCACTGGCTGCAGCTGAGGCCGGGGCTTAACGTATGCCCGTATCCCTGCTGCTGGCTCTACCTTGAGGCGTTTTCGCGCGTTGTGCCCATCGTTCGTGCAACTTGGTGGCGTTACATTGCTTGTTGGCATTTTCGTTGATCCTGCAGTTGGCGCAACTTGCGATGTCGCTGTAACTACAGGATCGGATACTTTGGTCTGGCCAGTCTTGCTGCCGCTTGGTGCCACATAGTCGTCACCGCTATCGCTGTCGATATCAATGACGTTCAGGTCTAAATCGCCGAGACCCATGGCAGGCTGTTCTCGCAGGGCTTGTCGCAGTGCCTGTATAGATGCGTCGTCCAGCCACACTGGTGTGCTTGTCAATGCTGCCGTATCGATAAGTCGTTCGACCGCTTCAATGGCTGCAGGGTCCAAGCCCAATCCACGGGCGACAAATTGCGTTCCCTGTGCAATCAGTGCGGCCAGTTTGCCACGCCATGCAAAGCTGGCCTCGTTGTCACACTTGCCGTTGCTCTCTGGGCGACACCAGTTGGTCATGGCGACAATAGTGTGCTGCAACTGCACACAAGCAACACATACGTCGTCGCAATCAACGGTCTGCCAGCGCACCAGCATCTGAGCCACTTCCAGTACCAGGTCACGGACAACCTCCACCGCTACACTTGCATTGCCAGTATATCGATCGCAAATCTGCACCGCATGATTAAGCGCATCCCACAGCGATGCCCAGATGGTGGCGATGGCATAGCCGTTGCTTCCAGCATCGCTAGCAATCCATGCGTGCAGCGCAACGTGCAATAGCTGCAGGTAGCGTTCGACGACGGTGGGTGTAATGCCGGCATGACGACGATTGAACTCGCGTAGCGACTCGAATATGATCGTGCTGGTCTTATCACGCATCTCTGGACTAGACAAACAGATCAAATCTTTTTCACCAGCAGTATGTTGTTGCGCGTCTGCTATCAGTTGTGTCCATGCTGCAAACCTGTCGGTAGCTGCACTCAGCGCCAGCAGGCGACACTTGATAATGAGGTCAGCGTCTAATGATGGTCCATCCGTGCCTACGCCTCTGCCCCGTGCAGCCAAACGCTCCAGGTAGATACGCAGTGTATCCAGCATATGATCAAGCACCGTGTTACATCCATACTCTGCGCATGCAGCTGCAGCCTCCCTATTCCACGCGTGATAGGCAACTGTGTAGCCTACATGCAGAGCACGCTGCATGGTACTAGGGCAGCGCACATTTTGCAACGCTGTCCACACGCTTTGCTCACAGCAGGCATTTGGCGTGCTCGCATCCACAGCATCCACCAGCATACCTGCGCTACCAGCGCGCTGATTCAGCCAAGCAATGCTGTCGCACATCGTTTTCTCCACTAGCTCGTCCAGTGCACTGTTGGCGGGCACCTCTGCAGCAGGCGAACGTATTGCTTCGTTGCTGAGAAATACGATCAGCGCCACCAGCTCGCCATGTACGCCAGCTGCTGACTTTTGCTGACAATAAGCGAGTAACCCCGCCAGCATACGACGCTGATATAGCTGCGCATCGCTGATGAGCACGCTGTCGGCGCTGTCTTCTGCAGACATGACTCGGTACATTTCCGCAAGTCCTTCGAGTCCATTGTTCTCGCTCAACTGGCGGCATGCACATCGCTCGAGCCAGCTAAAGACGGTCATAATGTCGGCACTAGCGCTGCCGTTTGCCGTAGCCGAACCGGCACTATGCGTAGAAGCAGCTGCCAGCCCTCGTCGCAGTTCAGTCGAGTGTTTCAGCATCACTTTGACCAGCTGTGCAATAGTGTTTGGCGTAATATGCACGGCAACTTTACGCGTGTACCGACCGGCAAACCAGTTGAGCGTAATTGCAGCATTAGTCCATGCGGCGCATCGTGCCCGCTGACCCGCATCGGCTGGTCCGATGCCGTCTAGCACTTGTTGCACCAGTATATCGCATATGGTAGCGCCAAATTCGCCGACAAACAGTGCCTCCTCATCGGCCGGCAGCATACGAACCAGCTTGTACATGATGCGCCAGAACCGTGCTGTAAATGCAGCGCATGGTACGGCAGCCTCACTAGCGTCGACTGCCTCGGGTACCTTGGCGATGCCAGCAGTCCTAACATGGCTGACTGCTTCGCGAAAGGCATGTGTAACTGTCTGTCTGCTAACAGGCGTCCAGCCATCTGCAGCACACCGATCCAGTGCCTCTGTGGCCATCTGCGATGCCCAACTGCGCACCGGCGGTATAGTGGCGCATACAAGGCAGAGTATCCCCTGCAGTAGCCGTGGCTTGTCGGCCGTGCCCACACGCACGCCCCTCAGCGGCTTGATCAGCGCGGCAGTGACGGCACGGTAGACATGCGGGCTTTGCAAAAATGGATCCGGAAACGAAAGCACCTCCAGCAATGCGACCTCCGCGGTTTGCACCGTTGCTGTATCGTCCAGGTTAATCGCTGAAAATGCGTTCACCATGCGCTGCTCATCCCAGCCACGTAAAACGTCAAAGAAGCGTTGCACATCCTCTTTGGAGTATCGAAGTAGGTACCTGCATATAACCGTCTGTTAAACGGCTGCTTCTCCGCACTACCGCATCGCTTCCACCTACTTTTCACGCAGCACTGGTTTGGCAGCGTGATAGGCAACCGTGCACGCATAGCACCGTCGCAGCAGCTGCTGAAATGCTGCTTTAAAGCGATCCAGTCCTGGCGATGAGTCCAGCGAGAAAACATGCAGCAATTCCGTTACAACAGGCAGCGTTGCCGCTGTGCACCACCAGCAGTAGCCGTCTAGCTCGCAAAATGTCCGCACGCCTTCTGCGATGAGCCGTCCAAACGCCTCTTGCCAGCCAGCCTGGTCGACACCGGTTAGCTGGGCTTCTAGCTGGCATAGACGCGCGATGCGTGGGTCCTGAGCCACAGTATCGCTTGTCATGAGTGTGAGCCGTCGAATTGCTGGAACGCGACGCGAAAAGAACAAACAGGCTGCCGTTTAAACGCGTTTTAATCTCCTTCCACGTGACTCTGCTATTTTGCGCCGCCGTTTGCCATGCCGCCGAAAGTTGGCTGTTTCCCAGAATCACCGCCGTCGCTGCCGCCATGCTTGCCTCCTGGAGAATCGCCAGTCGTACGCGCACTGTCGGCCAAGCCAGCGCCCTTTCGCTGCGTGTCCGCCTACGGCCGACACTCGTGTCTCTGCGCGCGCTAGCTACGACGGCTGAAACGCCGACAGGCGAAGCAAGCGCGACGCGCTCCGTAGACCGCAAGCCGATCGTTTTTGGCAATCGCGGACCGTCCTTGCAGGACTTTTTACTAGACGCGCAGCTAAAAAAGAAGGCAGTAGATGCGGTGGCGGCAGAGTCGGTGCCTTATCTGGAGCAGCCCAGTCCAGCTATCGGCGCCGGATCCAAATACTATGTGGAAGTGTATGGTTGTCAGGTGGGTTAGCGCACGATCCGCCAGACACACCGATATATGGTTGCTAATGTGATACGCTACGTAGATGAACTTTAACGACACGGAAGTGCTTGTTTCAGTGATGGACACTGCTGGATACGTGCGCACTCATACACTAGAGGAAGCCAATGTTATCTTTCTTGTGACGGTACGCAACCAGCGGCACAACAGTATGAACAGGCTGCATTGGTTAACGCGCCGATACACCTAGTGTTCCATTCGTGATAATGCCGAGAAAAAGATTTGGCAGCGCTTGAGCAGTCTGAAGCGGCTCAAGACCGGCAAACATCGCGATCGAGCTCCACTTGTGGGCGTCCTTGGGGTAGGCGCATGTGTACTGGAGCAAGCTCGAGCGTGTACAAATAGACCTGACATTTGGCGTAGTGCATGGCAGAACGACTCAAGGGTCAGCTATTGGAAAAGGACAAGATTGTCGATGTGGTCTGTGGACCGGATGCGTACCGGTGAGCTCGTGTCTGCCAGCAAGGTGCTATGTTGTGGAATGCTCGCTGAGCATGCCGCTTGCGCAATTAGATCGGTGCCACATCTGCTTAGCATGACGCAGGAGGAAAAACGCGGTGTGGCCAATGTGATGCTCTCGGCCGACGAGACATACGCCGACATTATGCCTGTGCGTCTAGACCCCAACAGTGTCAGCGCCTACATTTCCATCATGCGGTAGGAGCGTGCAACCCGCGCGCAACAACCAATTTAGACTAACAAAGTGCTCTACGTGCAGCGGCTGCAACAACATGTGTGCATTTTGCGTTGTTCCATTCACACGTGGTAGGTTGACGTTGCTGTTGTTCTGCAAGCAAATGGTGCGAACGCTTATCGGCATACTTGCTCGCAGGTAACGAGCGCAGCCGGCCCATCGATTCTATCATTGCCGAGGTGCGCGCGCTCAGCGAACAAGGCGTCAAGGAGATTACGCTGCTTGGCCAGAATGTCAACTCGTATCGAGACACGAGCCCTGCTGCGTTGGAGATGACCTCGGGCATAGGCGATGCGTTGAGCAACTCTGGATTTCGCACCATCTATCGGCGCAAAGAAGGCGGCCTCCGGTTTGCCGAGCTGCTGGACAAAGTGTCCATGGTGGACCCAAATGTAGGCCACGCGAGCGTACGCACATGACTAATCAACGCTGACCTTTTGGTGCCGTGCGATCAGATACGTATCCGATTCACCTCGCCGCATCCAAAGGATTTTCCACTGGATCTGGTGCAGTTGATTGCTGAGCGCCCAAATGTGTGCGCGGTACGTTGCATGCGATTTCTGCTGTTGACCTCCTTGCGGCACATCACTCATAACTAGCGCTGTGGCTGTCTGCGCAGAACCTTCATTTACCGGCACAATCTGGCAGCACAGATATGCTAGCTCGGATGCGCCGTGGCTATTCGCGCGAAGCGTACGTAGACAATGGCTGCACTTGGCCATATACATTTACTTACCATGTTTGTCCCCATAGCTACCTGGAGCTCATTGACACGATCAAAAAGACTATTCCTAACGTATCGTTAAGCAGCGACTTTATCACCGGATTCTGCGACGAGACCGAGGCTGAGCACCAAGACACCGTCTCTCTTATGGAGCAGGTGCAGTACGACATGGCCTACATGTTTGCCTACAGGTGCGCACCGCAGCATTGCACCATCTGCTCCGTCGCTAACACCCAGTTCCCACTTTACCGCGCCATTGCTTGTGCAGTATGCGGGAAAAGACCCACGCCCATCGCCGAATGCAGGACAATGTGCCAGAGGCCGTCAAGCTACGCCGTCTTTCGGAAATCATTGACGTGTTTCAGCGCGGCGCACGTGCCAAGAATGCAGCGCGCGTAGGTCAGCGAGAGCTAGTGCTGATCGACGGTGTTAGTAAGCGCGATCCCAGCCGACTACGTGGTCGCACCGATGGCAACCACAAGGTGATTTTGGAGAATGCCGCAGTGTTGGACAAGCTCTCGGGTGCCGACACCAAAGTGCCGATGCGCATCGGCGACTATGTAGAGGTAGTGACCACCAGTGCCACCAGTTCCACGTTCCAAGGAACGCCGCTTGCACGCACCGACCTCGCCACGTACTATCGCGAATACGGCCCTGGCAGTGCTAATACCCATACCGTCTCGCCTACAACAATGTAATGGAACGCACTGGAGTGCTAAAAACTAAAAAGAACGTTGTATCTTGATCATGGCGCGAAGAAGGACCGTAGTGGTGGCACGCCAAGAAAGAATAGAGAGTGAGAAGAGATGGAGACAACTGCGCCGCCATGACGAGCAAGATGGACAAGGCAGTGGCAGGACATCGTTGGCCATTACAGTAGGATGCGAAATTAAGCCTTGCCACAGAATATTACACACGCGCGCGTAGATTATAGCAAAGACGCAGCGTAGTCGCCCATACTGTCTACGCACACGCGTAGGCACGGTGCGTTCTCGGGTCAAAGGCGGTGGCCGGGCACAGCCACGAAAATGCCCACAATCACCAGCGATACCGCCAATGCGCTGCCGAAAATGGAGAGCGCCTTGATGCGGTGCCGACGCAGCGTGAAAGGATCCTCGATGGAGGCAAAACGCAAAAAGCCCGTTTCTCTAATGGTTGGCCAGCGTATCGCCGGGTTAGCTAGGCAGACCACATCTAGGCGCCCAAAGCACTTACGTGGTGCGAAAGAGCGTAAACACCGGACAGAAGCGCGCCAGATAGGCGAAAAGCAGGGTAACAGCAAAGCTGATGGGCAGCAGGCTGTACCAGCGCAGACGCCGCGGACGATCCAGAAAGATGAGCGACAGCGCCACGGTAAAGCCGATAAATAGCAGCAGCAGGCCGACCACCAGCCGGATCAGCGCCTGTCGATCGCCGATATTGTGCTGGCTGCGTTCCTGAATAAAGCGCGGAAAGTAGCACTGCTCCATCAGACGAAACACATACTCCTTGGCCTCCTGGTAGATCTCGGGATCGTCGCGGCCTTCCACCTCAATGGCCTGCACGATGGGATAGCGTATGCTGTCGGGAAAGTGCAGCTCACGCCGCGCACCCGGTATCATGTAGCGGCGGTAGAGTTTGCGCGCCGACCGCTGAATCTCCTCACGCGTAACGACCTTCTTGCTGCCTCCGCCTGCGCCGGTCGATCCCGCACCGCCGCCCACCTCTGTCATGGACGGCGCGGCGGTTGCCTCGCTGAGAAATGTCTGACCGACCGCGGCCGGCATCTGATCACTCTGTCTGCTCATACGGAATCGCTGGCTACCGCTCGCATCGCTGATGATGGACATGGTGCCCGTACCCTCGGAGATGTCCAGCGTTGCCACGCCCGTCTGGCTACTGATGGTGCTAAAGCGCAGCTCATTACTGACATCGCGCACGCTCAGGCGGCCCCAGCTGCCACGGTCCTTGACGCCTAGCGTGACCGACTCTGGCACGCCCGATGGACGCTTGGAGGCGCGAATGATGTTTTTACAGTAGACCTTGCATCGGTTCTCGTGGGCGGAGACATCCAGCCAAAAGTCCAGATAGTGCTGCGCCTGCTCGTGGTCGCGCAGGTACAGATAGTAGTTGTACAGACAGACGGGCGGACTAGAGCGCCGTGCCAACACACTCTTGAGCGACGGCGGAGCGGGAGAACTGCCCTCCGCTCGGCTGCTGACCGACTCGATGGTCGACATGTCCATGGCCGAATTACGATTCGGATCAAACGTGCGGTCCGGATCAAACGAGAGGACAGTGTCGTCGCCTGGATGCGACTGCGAATGCAGCGACGGAGGGCTCGCCATCGTCACGCCCCTTTTTAAACGCAGAACAGTGTAGTGGCGAGCGACTCGGCAGAGGCACGGGAGCCGGCACCTGCACGCTGGTACACGGTGTGATCCACAGTGGGAAAAGGCTGAGACGGACGCGCCACACAGCAGGGGAAGGAGCGGCAGATGGGCTCACACCGTGCAATCTAGGTATTAGCGGGGCCAGGTGTAGTGTTAGCGGAAGAAGGAAAGACGACAAACAAGGCAGCGCAGAGCGGCGTGCATGTGTATGTATGTATGTGAAACAATAACAGGTGTGCAGCAGACAGTGGCCCAGGCAGCAGCACGGAAATAGTCTTGCGCAGCATAGAAACAGGCGCGAGAAGCGGAATAGGCAGAAACATGGAGACATCTAGCCCAGGACAGGACAGGGCAGCAGTAAGCGGATGGAGGGCAACAGCAAAAGAACCAGGATGTGCTGGGCGTGGGGATTGGCATGCGCGGCCAGCAGCCTCACGCGGCCGATTCATCCTGGCTACCGTCGTTCTTATCGGCATTCTGGTCGTCCTCTTGGTTGTCGCCGTCGTTATCATCATCATCATCATCATCAGATCCCAGCGCATCAAACTGCTGGGCTAGCGACATGATAACCTGCGAAGCTAGCGCATGCCGTTCTTCACTAGGCAGCGTAGCGGCCGTTACTGCTCAGGAGACAAACGACGACGACAACGACGATGCCGATGGATGAGAAAAACGTCTACGCGTGCCACGCACCATGGCTTACCGCGCGCCTGCTGCATCATCTGGAGTAGGGAACCAAATTCCAAGTCCAGCCGATCCATGGCCGCCTCCTCAGCCTGCTCGTTCTGCAGCTCAACATTGTCCAGCCAGTCTTCACTGGTCATGAACGGATTACCTATGCCGCATTATCAGCAACATGTGGACGAGCGTGTGTGTGTGTGTGTGTGTGTGTGCGTCTATGTATCGACCTGCTCGGCGCTCACCTTGGGCAAGTGAGGCCAGGGCACGGGAAGCCTGCAGCGGCGCATCCTGGAGCGCGCGACTGGCCAAGAGTGGCGACACTTCGGCGCTACGCACAGTTGCTACGCGTTCCTCGAGCTGGTCCGCTTCGGGTACCAGGGCATCGCCCAGCCCGCGATTACCGCCGAATAATGCCGCGACCGCTGAATGCTTGGCGTCGGCGTGCTGTTTCATGGTGCACACGGGCCAGATGTGCGCTTCGAGCGCCTCGCGCAGACGGCCCACGCCATCCTCTGCATCGTCTCACATCAGAAAGCGCGTACACGAGCTTTGCGCGTGCACAATGGCACCTACCTGTGTCCAGGGCATCCTCATCTGGCCGAGTGCACACCAATTCGTACTCATTTGCCAGACACCAGTCGCCTACATCGGCCAGCGTTTCTTCGGCCAAGCTGGGCACAGGCTGAGCGGTGCTACCGGCCATGGCGGCCGCGTGCGCATCCTCACCCGCTGCCGCTGAGCTATACGCGAGACAGAGGCGAATGGCTGGATCCAGCGACAGTACGGTACGTGCCAGCCGATCAAGCTGCATGGCGCTGGTCTGCAAGCCGCCAGGTTAGCGAGCACACGCTGCGCCACTTTCATAGCGGACGCCTACCTCGCTCTGGAAAGCCAGCACCACCGCATCGTACCGACGTGCTTGCTCATGTTCCTGATCCTCGCTGTCCGCCTCACTGCCGCCATCACCATTGTCGCCCTCGTGAGCGTCGTTTGCCTCCTTGTTCACCACGTCCTTATCCAAATTGTCACGGCTGCAAGCGTGCGTGGCCAGACAAAAGGTCAGCTGTGCGCTGTAGTACTTGTTGTCCAGCGAGTAGGGCACGCGTACACGCTCGCCATCTGGTCTCTGCTCATGCTGCGCCTCCCAGGCCACGCCAGCGGCCAGCAAAAGCCCTGTCATCCGGCCAAGCAGGCGCCATGCGCGCGGTTAGCGCCATATAGCACGACCAGCGCACGCCACGTACGGCGAAAGGGCTCCTGTGCACGCTCCAGGTCATCGCACACGACCAAAACAGGATTGCTTGTAGTGTCCATGCCGGGCGTAGACGTGATGTGTGCGCTGGCCCTACCAAACAGCAGTATTCAAATAAAAGCAGTGGCGATGGCGAATAATGACGACGTGTTAGAGTGGGCATCCTGGCCAATCGCATGCGTACCCGACTTGCCCCAAAGCTAGCCATGTCCAACTGTGTCGACAAACGCCAGCGAGCCTTTATGTCGGCGCTTTCCGTTTCATGTCACTAGCAATGTGCCGGCAACGGCAATGATAACGGCCAGCTTTGCCCTGCTTGCCGCTAGCCCAGCCGTTGAAAGACGGTCGGACATGCAAAACAGGGACGTCCACATGGCCAATGCTATACTGGTCGAACTTGCACTCGATGCTATCTTGGGTCCTCCCCATAGAGTTTCTGCTACCGCTACACGCGCCAGCGTACAGGTGTTTGCACTATGGGCTGCAGGGCTTTCAGGTTTCTGCACTGTGCTTATCGTCTGCCTGTCCACGGCCGGCTTGGCAGCAATGTGACCATGTCACCGACCGGTAATATTCTGTGCACCTCGTGCTGACACAGTAAAGCAGACTTGCTATTCTGCCAGACAGTGGAGGCGGCTATATACCGCCATCGTTTGCCTTTTGTGGATGTTTCATCCGCACGCTGGCATAAAAATCTGTAATCCATACTGGAACGTCGTCTCCAGCGCCCTTTCTGTACCTTTAAAAGACTCGAGTGGTCGGCCTTTGGCGCTCATCGTTATTCCCTTTGCACCCACCTTCTCTGATCACGTCGCCAGGAGCGGTCATCTCCCAATAGTAGTAGTATCACCACTTGCTCATCACACTACATTTCCGCCTAGTTTTGGCCTTTGCCAGTGTCACCTCATTCTCTCCTACCTCACTCTCACTCTCTCACTATGCGTCCACTCGTGGGAACCCTTGCTGCGCTGGCTATCGCCCTCTTCGCCGTCAATCCTACTGCCGACCAAGGTGCCATGGCGGCGCCACGCGATTCCTTCTATAGTTGGCAGAATGCCTGGGAAGGATGGGGCGGCCAAAGCCGCTCGTCAACTGCTGGCAATTCTATGGGTGATAAGCGCGGTGCACGCGAATAGACGGCTGGCTGCCCTATGCCCTGGCTCGGCAACTGCCACCATCAACCACCCGGCTTAGACCGCAGCAAGCATGACTACCTTTTTGAATTTCATCAGACTCGTACGCTGTACAGATGGCGCGCCCTAAGCCGCTGCACACTCTGCTATCCTTTGGCGAGCACCGCTCTCATGTAAAGTGCGTGTTGAGCAATCGTATTGCTTGCAAATAAACCATACCCTATAAGCTCCACTGGCTTTAGCGTTTGTCAGTGTGTGGCAAGTGTGCTGGTTTGCGCGCTGCAACAGAGTAGAACTATGCTGCTACGTTATGTGCATTAGTTGATGGTGGCGCAATTACATGCATTGACGTCTAGTGCTGCCGAGCAAAAACCAGATGGCCCAGTGCAAACCAGACTGCATATATGACCAGCATTGGCAATGATGTGCTACCGGCGCTTTGTTTGCCTTGGTTTCGGCAAAAGTTGGTTAGACATTTTCCAAAAAGCCGGTGCTTGGCGGTCATGTCGGTCAGATCCATGTATATCCCGTATCGATCCTTCTACCAAGCAAACTGTACCAATTCAGATGACTTGCGTAACACGGCAAAACGGCTTTTTGTACCATACTAGCACCGAAATGCATTCTGAACGCACCGTTTAGCAAGGCCGGATGCAGCCTGTATTCATGTTGGGCGGTATGCTTGCTACGCATATTGCTATATCTGCCGCCTATCCGCAGTACATCAAGGACAAATCAGTTGAAGCTGCCTTGGCAAAAGTAGCACAGGCTGGGTCCTGAACGGGGGCATTGCATGCAACGACTCGCTGGCCTACCTGCACACATCCCAGCGTGCACTTTTTGGCCATCGGCAGGCTGCGTGCAACAGACATTCAGCCAGAGTATATGGTTCGGCAACCTGCTACCATCGGGCTTATGCGCCATTAAGGATGGCTAGTGGTAAAGCATCGGCAGGCCTGTGCACATCCACCAGCATTGACATGGCTTACCGCTTGCCAAATACCCTGCACCAAAAGTCAAGCATCACTGCTGCCACACTATTGTTGCTTCTTTGGCAAGTGCAGCGGCTGCTGCTATGATGTAACGTGCTGCACGCTTCACTATTTGTAGCGCGATGGTGCGCCAAATAAGGCGTCCTAAAACAGCAAATCCACCGGGCGTTGGCCAGTACACAGGGCTAGCCTCGAGTGCCGGACGCTGCCTTTGGCCTTGTACGCTCGCCAGCCGCTCGCCCGTCTTCCTCTTACCGCTCATTCCGCATACTCGCATCGAAAACCCGCCCGACAGCCGTGCCGCTTTGTACCGGTGTAATCTCCAGCAATTGTGTGTAGTCACGGCCAGAGTGGCGCAGCGCGCTTTAATGGCGTCTCCACGTGTTCAACTACGGCAGTGGCTCGCTGCCACTGTGTTTGCTTGCGTCGTGCTTCTCCAACTGGGCAGTCGCGCCGTGCATGCCAGGTTTACGGCAACATGGTCGTCAGGCAACAGCACATCCTATCCATCCATGGACTATTACAACCACCGCACACCCTACTATGATCTTGCCGGCACCATTGTGACCTGGGGCTTGGACGAAAACTCCACGACGTGCGAGTATCCACCCGTCAACGATGGCATCCTACGCTACTTCAAAACTACGAGAGAAAACATGACGGTGAACCAAGACAGTGCCATCATGGTATTCTGGTCTGCTGCCATGAAGGCAAACTGCGGAACTGTCGCCCAGGTACGCTTGCTGTCGGCATCGAGGGATCTGCCGTTGCTCTAACGCTGGCTGCAATGACAGGTTGGTCTGGCCGCTGAAAAGTTTTCTAGAGAAGTGCTGGAAAAGGCTGGCTACCCGCCGCTCAGTCTGCTTGTGCTGGCCAGCCATCCGGCCGGCAGACTGCCCATGTGGGGGCCGCGAATGAGAGCACTGCGCTCTGTCGACCCGTCTGTACCCGACGGTCCGCCAAATGTCCCAGCCCTGTTTCTTGACGGCGAGGACACCAAGGCCATCTATCCGCACGTGATAGAAAGGATGCTCAAGAGGAATGTGATGTTTCAATTCGCAGCCACGCAAGGTACGAACACGGTCGGGAAAGTATACCGGAAAATCACCGCTTACACGTGTACATGCAGAGCCGGGCATTTGGAACGACATTTACCTGTCGGACGGATTCATGGCGTTTGTCTGGATACTAACGATTTTGGTATGCTTGTGCACACGCTCGGCAATGTCGTCTGCTTCTATGTCACGCTGACAATGCCTTGCTGACACTTGTGTGCATTCAGCTGGGAGTCGCCACGCTT
Organism: Thamnocephalis sphaerospora; assembly: GCA_003614735.1. NCBI lineage: Eukaryota > Fungi > Zoopagomycota > Zoopagomycetes > Zoopagales > Sigmoideomycetaceae > Thamnocephalis > Thamnocephalis sphaerospora. The sequence goes on along the minus strand of KZ992799.1, from coordinate 1,815 downwards.
TACGCCATTGCGCGTGTGGTGCGCATGATGATGCTCAAACAGCTGTTGCGCGACCTACGTCTGGCCATTGTTGTACTGGCAGCTATCTGCAACATCTGCAAGTACAGCGGCGGTGATGCGCTTTATCAAACCCACCGTACTGACATACCTGATGCATCCTCCTTGCGCGCTCAGTGGTTATTGCGGGCTTCTTCTTGACGACCAGCACCTTGGCAGGCCGGAGTCTATCCATCATTTATCAGCTGCTTTCTGTCATTATATTTGATATGCTGCTGTGGCATTGGTACGTATCCGCATCTGCCATATCATTTTGTTTCCAGTCACTCACGCTATGCGCCGTCTCTTGCACTCGATGCCAGGTCTGTTCGTGGACGCAACGTCTTCTCGCGCCCGCTGGTGATCACTTTCCGCATAGTCATCGTCTGCCACGTTCTTCTGCACGTTTGCAACCTTGGCTTTGACGTTTACCTGGCAGCCAGCTGGCTTCGCGAGGGCAAAAACGCCGCCAGTCTCGCTTACAAGCGTTACATTCAGCCAATCATTTCCGTCTTTGGCGCTGTGGCCTTTGCTGCGTTTGGTGAGTCGACGGCATCGTGCCCTCGTTTGTGCTTGGCGGCTGATCCGAGCGCGCGGCCAGGTGTATGGTTTATTCGCGCTGTGTACCAGCTGCGCAAGCACTCTGAGGCTCGATCTCGCTTTATCCAGGTGCGTGAGATAGCATCGTCGCGTGTATACTGGCCTAACTTGCTTACTGGCCTGCTTGCACATCAAACAGCTTTCTGTTTTGTCATTCCTGGCGGCCTTCACGTTTGTTGTTACTAGCGCCAATGTGATCATTACTGGTGACGGCGATCAGACCGCCTCCGACTACACGGTAGAGCAGGTTGTCTTTTTCGACATTGCCGACATGATTATTTTCAGCATACGCGGCCTTGTGTGTCTCGGCGTGCTGGGTGTGGCGTGGCCGACAGCCACCCAGGAACTGACGGCCAATACGAACGGAACGCGCGTGCCTGGCTGGAGTACGCGCATGTGGCGTCGTCTGATTTCTGCCATGGGCACCGGGCGTGGCAGCAGTGGCAGCAGTGGCAGCGGTACTACTCCTGATAATAGCACTGGCGTGACCGACGTCAACAACACCAACCGAGCGTCGCGCGATCCACGCATAAATCTGCTGGGCGAGGAGTCAACCATCGACGCAAAGATGATGGGCGAGTCGGTCGTTCAGCAGACGCTGCCCGCGGCCATGCGCTCCATACCCGAGGGAAACAGCGGCTCGTACTTTGACAGCCAAGCGCAAGGTCTATCGACTATTGAGCTGGAAACAGTACACTTTGGCATGCCAGGAGCACACGAAGTGTCCACCATTGATGCCACCGATTCTCTGGGCATCATGACCATGTCGTCTGCGCCCATCACCCTTGCGCAAGGGCACAATGTTGCAACAATGTCGGCTGATTCTAGCCTTCCGACAGAAACTCGTACCAATAGTAGTCAGCACGTTGCCGTCTAAGTGCACGCGCGGGAGCGTGGCCCACTAGTCGTACTTTGCCGCATTACCTAAAAGAATACATTTTGTGCGCTCGCGCATTATCGCGTCGAATATCAACATCACTTTAAGTTGTCATGTACTTGATCATTTGTTGGTAGACAGCGTGACATAAGCGCATGCGTGTACAATCTACGTGATATGCATACTGCAAAAATCCTTTTAAAAATGCGATGTCATTTTTTAGTAGAATTTGACCATATCCGAACTATGCGGAAACCCTTTGCGACCGTGTAGGAGATCATTCGGGACTCTGTCAGGGAGAA
>KZ992798.1:0-15948 GCA_003614735.1 Thamnocephalis sphaerospora | reverse complement strand
CGCTTGCACAGATGCCGGTCGTGTGGTTGAATACGACACGCCATCGACGCTCATTCAGCGCGAGGGCGGTGCATTCCGTAGCCTGTGTGAGGGTTCTGGCGAGCTAGAGGCGCTCACCGCCTTGGCCGAAAATGCACATGTACAGGGCGCGCTGCCAACTGCAAGCTGATTGGCCATCACGCTTAGACCAGTGAGCTGTGCAGTGCGATCGCTTAGGCTTTCAGGTTTTCAAGTTTTGCAAGTGCTTAATCTTGTATATATTAGTCTAAAGCATCAATTGAAATGTGAGGCTTGTCCGGCACGGAGATGGTGTTTAAATGCCGAAAAATTGAAAGTGGCAATTCTAGATAATGGTGCGAAATGACCGCGATAGTATGCGCGAAGGTGGAGGTTCTGCGTGTCATTGGTACACGATGGTGTTTAATATTTTATTGGTGCGCGCAGTACTGGGGCAAGGGTGATGGGATGCTTGATGATCTTGCGTTACGCTATGCCTTTTAGTCGTGCCGTCAAAGAGTTATTCAAATAAATTTGGCACTAATCGTGCACATAGCTAGTGGTAAGCAGAGCTAGTACTAATTAACACCCACCAACTACTGTCGTGCAGCGTATGACTTTACTACGCAGACACCAAACACCAGTGATCCTGGGCGAGTGGCAGGGGTAGCTGCTTGCGCAATCAGACATAGAGGATAGGAAACAAACAGTAGTCAAGTGACGACGGCGAGAGACACTGCGGCAACATGTACTCTGCCAAAAGCGAAATAGGGGCGCAGACGGGCGGCCGTGGACGAGAACGCAAAGAAGGGTGGAAACACTGATCAGTACAGCGGTAGCACATTACAGCAAAGCGAGGTGCGGGGCGTGGCGGAGAATGCATAATGGTAGTGATGCAAGTGCGCACAGGTTGAAGCAGCATCGTGCCAGAAGCTGCTGGGCAATGTGCGGTTGCAGTTTGATGGCGCGAAGGAGCGCAAAAGCAGCGGCTGCAATGCTCATCTGCTGTTACGCCGATCTGCCACTTCGCGGACTGCTGGCCACTGAGGACGATGTATCGTTTGTTTCTGTCTCCTGTTGCGGCCCCCATCTATCGGTACACGCGCACCATTAGTGAGTGCAGCCTTGGCGATATGTAGACAACACGTTCTACTTACAGACGAATAGTATGATCGTCGCTAGCCGAGGCAAATACGCATGGATCATGTGGGTGCCAAGAGATATCGTTGACAGCCATCTCATGGCCGCTCAGCTCGGCGATAAGTTTTTCGCTGTCACGATGCCACAGATACACGCTGTTGTCTGTGTTGCGGTGCATGAGTACGTGTAGAGGTGGCGCTCAAGTAAGACAAAATGTCGAAATCCTCGTGCACAGTTGGCTACTAACCTTCGCTGCCGCTGGCAACAAGCCCTTCGTCGATGCCGCCAAAACACGAGCGAATGACAAAGCGCTCCTGTGCATGCCCATTATAGCGGCGTACCAGCTTGCTGTTGTCTAAATCCCAGATGTGGATAGACTGTAGGGACACACGGTGAGAAGTTGTACGGAGACGACATGCGAGCAATCCGTGCTGACCCTACCTCCGAGGATAGATTGACCAGTGCATATCGCGCATCTGCCGACAACACCACCGAGGATATGTTTTGCGAAAGTTTGATTTCGCTATACAAGCGGTGACGCCCACGTTAGTTGCTAGAGTGCAAAAGCATCAAGCACCTGTGCATCTGCCACGTACTTGATTTGTGCACGCGATGGGATGTCGTATACACGAATGCGCTTTTCCTGGCAGACGGCCACCATGCGTGTGCCATCGCGACTCACGTCCAAATCGTTGATGCGTGCGTCAGGCCAGCGGTGCTTTTTCACGCCTTCGGAGCTCTGTTGCGCAGGCAAACGTAAGCCGGTGGCAACTCTTATTCGTGTGCGCGCGGCTGCTTACCCAAAGGTATATGCTTTTGTCTAGGCTGCCGGTGACAAAAGAGCCGTCAGGCAGCCATGCGCCCGATGTTACCGACTCCTTGTGTGCGTCCAGAACAATCTCGCACACACCGGTCTATCACCGGATCCAGGGAATACCGCAAGCAGACAGTGTGTTAGTGAGCATCAAGGACGACGACATCATCATGGCCATTGCCAACTGCCCACCTGTGCATTCCAAACGCGAGCCTGCTTATCGCTGCTGCAGGTCAGCAATCGCTTGTCGTCATGTGACCATGCGACATGCGTAATGCCGTTAAAGTGCCCGGAAAGTGTCAACTTTTGGCGCCCCGTCTACCATAACATGGTAAGCACCTTGACGTTAGCGATGAAGAGGCAGATATGCGCCACTATCAGCAAAGGTACATGACGCCTACCTCCACATCCCACACAATTGACGTGCGATCCTGAGAAGCAGATGCGAGGTAGCGGCCGTCGTGTGAAAATGTAACCGACCATACTTCGTCCGTGTGATCCTTTAGCACGCGCGTAGTGGTACCAGGCAGGTTTCGCCGATCGCACAGGTGGTCGACGAATAGCGAAATGTCCTGATCCAGCGCGTTGTGATAGAGACAGCTGCGTGCCTGGTCGCGCACCGCCTGTTGCAGCAGTATCTCTAGTCGGCCCGTTGGAATCATCCGTGTTGGCGTAATATGCTGCTGTAGACTACGCAGCAGTGTTGCACGCGATGTGCCTCGTGCGCCATCCCAATCGGCACGTCGATACAAATCAGCGGGCGCGGACATCAAAAGCGACGATAATAGGTGCAGCTGATCGTGGTTGTAGTTGAGCGGTGTAAGCTCCTGCCGCAGCACCGTCAATGCCTGTTTTACATGCCGCTGTTCGAGGTACTCCAAATACTTTTGCCGGCGAATCTGAAAGCGGCCTGCACGCGCATGTGCCATATCGTAATCTACTGCCGGCAACAGCTGTTCGGCGTGATCCCAATCGCCAGACATCACGCACTGCCGAAACTGCGCCGCCACAGCATCCTCGGCGCAAAAGCCTGATTCCGTTTCCAGTAACTGTGCCGTGCCACTGAAGAACATGATGGAGCATGTCAGCCGCCGCTCTACGCATTGTTTACCTGCAGTATATGACGCCTACCTGTAGCCAAGTTCCTGAAGCGACTGCAGCATGAGCCGCACCAGTTCTTCGCGCCGAAATCCACCCGGCGTTACGGCCGTCTGTGTCGACACACCACTGCTGCCAGCCTTGCCTGCCGCTGCTTCTGTTGTCACCATGGTGGCCGAACCATCGCCAGATGCGACGGCGCAGGATACACCGTTTTCGCAATTCATAGAGCCTGCGGTAGCAGCGTTTACACTTTCTGAGCGCGTCGAGTCGGGAGTCATGCCGGCGGCACAAGGGTTGGACAGCACACCCGAGGAATCAGTGCGAGAGCGCTTATGAGGTGGCACTGCAGACAGATCGTGCGTCAGGCCAGCCGCTGAAGCGTCGCGCACAGACGAGGACGAGCCGACACCCGGCGAGCCAGCAAAATGAGCAGAGGAGGCGGGATCCACGATGAAAGTGGTAGCGACGGCGGCAATGGTGTGCGCAGTGTGGCCACTGCTGCTGTTGCTACGATGCTCACGCTCGTCGCTAACACCAGGTGGTGACTGCGTGTCGACAGCAGCGGGAACAACGACGCCAACACGAGAATGCTGGTTAGCGCCCGTGCGAGCAGGCGACGATGGCTGCAGCGAGCCTCGCAGGGGGCGTTGCATGAAAACGACCAGCCGCGCTGGAATCAGCGTCAATAAGCCCACGTGTGTAGGAAAAGGAGCGTGCTGACGGCCGTCGTGGTAAATTAGGGGGCGGCGGGTGACCGTGTGCAGGCAACGACCAGAGAAGAACGAAGCAACAAAAGGCAGAGCGGTGAGCCAGCCCAGCAACGGTTACCTCGACGACCGTGATAGCAGCTCGTGTAGACGCGAACGAGAGGGACAAGCGCAAGAGAGAGAAAGAGAGCAATGAGAGCGGTTGGTGTTGGCAAGCGGTGATCGACAAGAGACGCAGACATGTAAAGACGGGCAATACAGTGGCCGTCGACGGTAAAGCGCAGCAGCCGAGCGGGCAGATCAGCAAAGACGAAAGAGGTCGTCGAAGCGACGTGACGTGACAAACAGCCGTGGCAGCAAAAGATGGAACCGTTGCATCAACACGGACTGTGCTCGCAGCAGGCAGCGCAGCCATGGCCATAGCCAGACACGCGCATACAGCCAGCCAAGCTGTCAGCGCGATGGCACACACGTTGACACTGGCGATAGATGCTGCCACGATTACTTGCCCACAGACTGTGCGCACTGTTGGCCTCAGGTGAGCGGTCAGGTGGTGACTGGCCGTCATAGCCAGCGGCTTTGTCGACGTGCCACCACGACCGGCCAAGATCACGTCACAGCTGGCCCATAGCAGCCAGGGAACAGAGGCCTCCGCAATTGAGAGAAGAGAGCGAGAGAGCGAGCAAAGGAGACCGGAGAACAGGCAGGCACACGAGCCAGCCAGCTAGCCAGCCAAAGACGCTTTCCGCTCTGACCGCATACACGCCGGCTGAAATAGCCACGCCGTGGCAATTCGCGTCTTGGAGCCAACGACCGTGGCCAATCACTTACCACAATCAGCTAGAACTGAGGTGCACGCTAGGTGAGCGGTTGGTTGGGTAGGTAGACAAGCAAGCGGTGCGGGCAAGGAAGGTTTGTGACTGGCAGCAGTACGCCACCAGTACGAGAAGCAAGAAAGTGCAATGCCGCAGACAGGCTCGCAAGGCAGCGTACGATGCAGGCGCAGCACGCAGCAGGACGATTGGCCCACGTGTGGTTGGTGTAGAGACGCGCGCAGGTGAATGCAAACAAGCAGACAAGCGAAGAACAAGAAAGCGGCACGCGGATGCCAATGCGCACTGCCACCCATCGTTACCTACGCGAGCGCTTGCATACGCACGCTTGGTGGTTGCATCAAGCCGCCACATTGACGCGTCCATCCCACGGGTACACCATCTCAAGCAGAGCAAGCCATCGGCCGTGCATCGTCAGTTGGGCGGGCGCCAAAGCATAGAATAACAGTGTATTGATGTCAACTGATGACGATAGGATGACTAACGCAAGTGAGAGTACAAGAGCAAGCGTGCACGCGCAGCTTATGCAGTAATGACTGCATAGTCAACGGCCCGGTTGGTGGCCTCACGAAGCGTGCCCGTCTCTGCGTAGGTTAGCGGAGCAATGGTCTTCTCCAGCGCATTCTGCAGCGCCTGACGACGTTCCCGCAGTCGCTGACGTAAGGTATTGCACGCGTCGCTCTGGCAGTTGGTCGACGGCTGGAAGGCGTCTGTAAAATGATCCAGATGCCAGGTCATCGCCACGGTGCGCGTAAGACCGCTGGCGGCAGTGTAAAGGCGCGCCTTGATGGTAAACGCCGTGGCGCGATCGGAAAGACTGCGTGTAAACTGCTGCACGATAGAAGTGGGCGCGCTCGCTGGCGTCATGTCAGGTGACGTGTTAGTGACGCCTTTGTTGACCGCCGGCCTCATCGGGTCGGTGCCCGGCCAGTCTGGGTCAAGATCGTCAGCGGCCGAGTTGCCGGCCAGCGTCTTGTAGGTGGCCTGGCCAGCGTTGCGCGCCATGGCATCGCTCATGTAGTGAGCGAGGTGCTGGGCAGTTCGCTGGCAGCCTTGACGCAGAAACGGCAAAAGCTCTTTGAGAGCGGCGCTATTGGCCTCCAGCACGCGAACAGACGTCTCGAAGGTGCGGTCGGCAAAGTTGGCCACAAAGTTTCTAGCGTCAAGACTGAGCAGGCAGTTGGTCGCTGCGGCGTCGCGCGCTATGCGGCCGCGGTCGGCCGCGACACCGGTGACCCTTGGAGCAGGCGGTAGCGACATGTCGGGCAGCCAGCGACGAACGCGCGTAGGTTCTGGGACCGGGGTGGGTGTGCTGAGAGGATGCGGTTGCGGCTGCGACGACTCGACAGAAATAGTGCTGGTAGGATGAGCTATGCTTGGAGTGACAGTAAAGGCGAGAATGGCGACAAGCCAGAGGCTATGGCGCAAAGCAAGCATGGTGCTGAAGCGTGTGGTGGCGGTGAGTCTAGGTGGTAGAAGACGTGAATGCGTTGCGGTAACACACACAGCAGTGAAGGCGGCTAGTGCTGTTGCTGTTGTTGCTGCTGCTTTAGTAGTGGATGGCCTGAATGGACTGTAAAACGTAAGGGACAAACAGATACCAGCGTTCACGCATACGCGCCAGCTTTATACCCGACCGTTCTTAGCATTATCGGCACGTTCGCCAAAACATGTGGCTGGGCACTAACAAGATGGCATTTGTATCGTTGCTTTTGTCCTCACATGTGTGCGGCATAAACAGTACTGAAAAGGTGCTGGGAAAACGTGGTTGTAGCTGTGCAATGGTGCGTTTCACGAGACGGTCCTTGCGCTGCACGCATGCTGTCGACATGCTCAATCCACTATCGTTTCACGTGCTTTATAATAGCTCGAGCAGCAGGAAGAAGCGGAAGTCATCGCCAGCACAAACACGAGGTGGCTTCAAATAGCACGCGCGGTTATGAATTTCCTACATTTGCCGCATCATCGCTGACATCGCTCTATACCGTTAGCCGGCGCGGATGTCACCATGACAATTGCCGACCCGGTTCCACTGCTACGACCAGTTTTGCTTCCCCTGACCGATGATACATTGGTGTGGTAATGCCGTTCATCCAACACTCATGTGTCCCTTTCGCCCATAACATACTTCTAGAAGCCCCAGCCCTGGGAAGCCAAGGCGCGAGCCTATTCTGCCGCATTGTCAAACGCCCGCAAGATGCGATGTTTGTTCTCTGGTCGGCAGCAAAAGGCGAGGGTGTAGTGGCAAGTGCGGAAAAGGTATACGCAGCATGCCTACTTGTTATCTACACACTGTTACAGCACGATTCACCGGCACCGCACCCTTGTTCTGGCGCCGGAGAACAGTATGAGGGGGCAGTATCCGTCTATTTACCAAAGCTGTTCATGCAAAAATGGAAAAGGATACATACATGTAACAGGCCGGTATAGCTGCTTTGGGAATTCGGACACACACACACACACTAGCATGGGTGGCGCGGAATGAACAAGCACGCGTGCGTAAAGGATGAATGGCACATGCAGACGCAGAATGAACAGATGCCGAGCAGCGGCGCATAGGAATAACGAGGTGATAGGCTGGGATGGCGGAATCACGTTGCACAAGCGTATGTTCGGAGAATTAGGGATTGTGACGCGGGCACTGAGGTGGTACGTCGTCGGTAAAGTCAGGCTTGTGATAACGGAACTGCACAAAGATACCGGCCGCTGCCAGGATAGCAATCAGGCCGAGAATGACGTAGGTTATGGCGTCGGCGGTATACACCGCATCCGGCTTTTCCTCGCCATCGGTGAGAAAGGCAGCGATGGAAGTGACCAGTTGCGACTTGGCAAACAGATCAATGCCGATGCCGATGGAGAATGCGCCCGATATAGCCGTGCCGATGATGATGGAGGGTCGTTGATACTTGTTTACCAAAAAGGAGCAGATCAGCACCATGGCGACGATGATGAGTGCGCGGCCAATGTTGCTCTTCACGAGGCCACCAGGCGCCAGCGCCAGTACAAACAACGTCACCACCAGTCCGGCGAGCGCACCCAGCATCGTCAGGCCGGCACGCCAAAAGACCGCGCCCAAAAGGCCGCCAATGAGGCCCAGCGCCACCACCACCACAATGTAAATGGTGCGGCGCACGCCGTCACCGTCCTCGCCGGTCATGGGCGAGATGTTGATGCAGCCGACGTATGCCAAGAAAGCTGCGTCATCGTCAGGTCATAAGTGCACGCTCGGCTGATGAGCATGTGCTGACTGCTTACCGAATATGCCAAATCCGCCAAAGAATGTCGTCAGACGAAAGTACTTGTAGCCGAAGAAGCAAAGAAACGCGCCAATCCCAAGACAGAGGAGCGCAGCGATGATTGCCTGAGGCGTGTAGCCATTGTCGCGCGTCGTTACTGGACAATGACGCACAAGTCACGTTAGAATCCATCGTCACAGCATAGGCTGGCGCAGTTAGCCATGTGCGGGATCTGCCGCAGTCGAATCGGCCAGAGGACACAGTGAAGATCACGGGGTAGATGGTTTTCGTCAATGCCGGCGTTGCACATGTACAGGGCATTCCATGTGGACGCAGCTGAAGTGGTAGATGGCCAGGTCGCGGAACATGCAATCGCAGTAGCGGCTTACTTTCCGGCTTGTCCGGTAACACCAAAGCCTCAGCCGATGCAGCCAGCAGAGACATCAGCAGTGACAGTATCAACATCAACAACATGGTGGATTGTGAGCGCCGACGTAGGCGGTGCGTGGGCGAGCGAGCAGGCACTGAAGATGGTTCGGGCAATGGGCGGCGTGGATGTGGCTGGGTGGTGCTGGAAACAGGCATGCTTGAGGATGGCTCAGGATGAATCTGCTGCCGGGGACCGTTACTTGGAAGGCAGCAAAGCAGCCAACCGTAGGCGAAGAAGGGCATACTGGCACGACGACCAAAGGAGCAGGCGTTAGGCGCTAAAAAGCGCAAGCGTACAATGCTGGTGAAAAGGCGTATACAGGTGCGTGTCGATATGAACAAGGATGAGAAGGGCGGAGCAGCGCGCACAGACACTGTCCGTAAAGAAATGGCGGAGTAAGGGACAGTTTGGCGCCAGGGATGTGAGCGTGGGGTGCTAAAGGTCGGTGGGATGGCGAGAATGCTGTGGCAAGCGGGGTGAGGCAAGACGGCCGCGTCGCGGGCAGCGCAGAAATACGGCAGCTGGAGCGTGGGTGGCTGCCAGAGACAGCGCGGCAGGCTGACCACCAGCTGACCACTGGAGGTGCAGGAGGGGATAAGCAGCTGGTACAAGTGGGCAGGGTGTCGGCGGTCGGTCAGGCGGGTAGGCACCGGCAACGTGTGCGCAAGAGCAATGCGAGCGTGGAGTGAGAGGACAGCGGTGGCGATGGCGATGGCAGCAGCGCTGGGCAAGCGGGTTTTAAGCATGCTTCAAGGTGGCAATTATGTGCGCGCCTTGCGTCTGGCTGGTGTAAAAAGGGTCGGGCGGGCAGGCATAGGAGCACTGGTACAGCGCATGGCTGCGTGCGGAGCTGTGGCTGCACTGCAGCTGCCACGGCAACTGCCGCGTGCTCACGCGCGAGGGGCCTCGTCGAGCTCCCTGGCGCCGATGACCGGCGGACTGGCAGGTTACGCTGCCCTGATTTGAGCAGAACATACGCACCGCTGTGTGTCCTTCTCTGGTCGATTTCCATTTGAATGCCGTCATCGGCAGCGTTGCATTGCCTTTTTGCGACCCAGCCGCGACAAATCGCCGACATGCAAGGGATGGACAGACGAGCGAGGAGATATTGGCTGTGGTCGCCTGACCGCCATTACCTACCTGCAGCACGCGTGGCTTGCGCAGAGCATTGCGACGATAGACTATCGACTGGCAACAGCACAGGAACGCGCTACGCTTGGGCAGACAATGCACCGTGCCACCGTGGCAGCAGCGCGGACATTAGTCGAGAACTTTGGTCAAGTAAGCGCTGCAGCGTAAGCGCTAGCTTTGGCAAGTGTGGCGCGATGTATCCGAACGCGGGTCCCAGCGAGTCGACGAGTCGGCTGACCATGTCGCCTCAGCTGCCCGCGGTAAGATGGCCGGCAGACGGATTGGGCCGGGACGAGACCGTAGTGGGCCACATTGTTAGCGCGTACTACCGCAGACACACCAGATTGGCAGACAGTTGCCGTAAGCCTATGCATACGCTACTCCGATATCTGCAGCTGCGGTGCCCATCGCCCTTGTGTACGCGTGCACAGTAAAGCGCCCATGGCGATGGCAGCTGCAGATATGGCACACGCCAACCTGGCCGCACTGTCGTCATCGAGCAGGCGTCGCCGACAGCGGTCTTTCAGCACCCTTACGCCGATCCCCACCTACACGCCACCCCTTGCCAAATATCTCACTCATCCGCGCAAACACATAGCTGCAGCTGGGTGAGAAAGTGCGAAAAGTACTGCAGCATTGGCACGAGCAGCCGAGTGCAGAAGTGCTAGTGTACATGCAGCATAGCGCCGCGCTTCATCAGTTCTCCCCACAAGTGTACATCCTTCCTAACACTTTATCAAGCAGGCAGCAGCTGCGCTCAATGCAGCTCACTCGGCACACTGTATGGCACACATACGTGTGCAAGCTATCAGAAACGCAGCGTATGCCCAAAAACCGCACCTGCAGTTTGTATTTGGCGTTCACAACGCACTGTGTCTGTCAGCGATGCACATCAACGTCGCGGATTTGACGGAAAATACATCCAAAAGTAAACGGCCAGGTTACGGCATAGCGGCTTTAAGTAGGGGCGTACGAAGCAAGCAGCACAGAACGTGCGGGGCGCTGTACAAAAGACCTAATAATTTGGCATGCATAGCCAAGTAGACGTAATAAGCATGATGACGGCGGTATAACTATAGATGACGCGTGATAACTTTTGCTGCTGCTGCTGCTGTTTTTGTTGGCAGCGAGCACGCTGGATTAATGGACAAGCGGCAAAAGTTCAGCATGTGCGGGCCTAGGCGTTGTCCTCGCGGTTGCTGGTGCTGGTGGCGGGCTTGCCATTGCCAAATACGCCCTTGAAGAAGCGGAACTGTACAATCATGCCGAGCAAGGCCAGCAACGCAACCACGCCCAGCATGATGTACGTTTTTGCGTCGGCCGAATAGACCGCGTTGGAGGCGGTGCCGAGGAAAGCTGTCAGCGATGCGGCAAACTCCGACTGGACAAAAAAGTCGATGCCCAGCGCCATGCCAAAGCCACCGGCCACTGCCGTGGCAATAATGACAACAGGCCGCTCAAACTTGAAAATGAGAATGGCGCAGAGGATGGTCAGGACGACGATGAAGAGGGCGCGTCCAACATTATCAGCAATCAGGCCATCCGGTGCCAGCGCAAGGATGAATAGCGCGCCGACCAGACCGCCAAGCGCGCCGACAATCATCAGACCAAACCGCCAAAAGATAACGCAAAGAATGCCAGCGATGAAACCGGCCACCACGGTGACGACAATGTAAACCGTCCGCTTGATGCCGTCCATATCGTCGCCCGTGAGCGGCGCAATGTTGATGCAGCCAATGTAGGCCAGAAGCGCCGCAATGCAAAAGCCGGCAAAGAACAGCGTGGGACGGAAGAATCGATAGCCGAAAAAGCACAGTATAAAGCCGACTGCCAGACAGATGATGGCAGCCACGATCGACTGTGGCGTGATTGCTTTCTGCACGGCAGCAACAGGCGACGTGCTACCGTCAACAACACCAGTCGGCAGCGAAGTGGGCATGGTCAGAGCAGCGCTGGTGGCGGTTGGGTCCTGCGACACCACGTCGGTCGGCGTAGGCGATGGCAGAGCGGTAACCAGCATGCTCAGCATGGGCTGGCAAAGCAGAACGAGTATAAACAGCTGCATTACATGCCGCAGCAGGCGACGCATGGACGGCCTGGCTAGGCCGAAAGACTGGCCATCATGCTGCGCCGGTCGAAAGATGCTGGATGCCAAATTCATGACAGCGGTCGGCGAACGTGCGTGCGTACGTGCTGGTGATGACACAGTCGGCGAATGAGCGGAGAAGAGAGGGCCGAGCGGATGGCGGTGCGGCGGCGTTGGTACTAATTGACAGAGCGTAGAGCGTCCGTGCAAGGCACTAAATGCAAAAAGGCAGAAGCGGCCGACAAGGAATCAGTACAGGGCGGATGGACTGTGTGGCAGCACCTAGAACCAGGTTGCGTTGACGTGCGAATGGAGGGTGAAGTTGTACGTACAAAAAGAGCAGGAATATGCAACAGGGCGGAGCGCAGAGGAAGGAACGTGCGGAACAGGCGTGGCTGGCAGGAAAGAGAGAGAAGAAGACCGGCAGCCAAACGGCGCTAACAAGCAAGGGTGCGATAACGGCAAAAGAGGACGTTGGAAGAGAGAAGCAGAAGAGCCGCCGAGCGCGGAGAAGATGGTGCGGGGCTGACAACGTGATCTAAATGCGGCTGGTCAGGCGACACAAGCGCGTCGCTTCGCTAGTGTCCCATTTGGTAGCGGCAGCGTCGTGAGTGCCGGAAGCGCGCAGACGCAAGCGCATGCAGGCCCAAAGCAGGGCGGATGCAACGGCAACGTTAAGTAAGACTAGCTCGCTAGACGGTGCAAATACAGTGCAGCAAACAAAGCAATCAAGCAAGCCGTGCGGATGGACACGCGGGCACTGGGTGAACGAAGGCGCGTCCAGAAATAGACCACTTGAGCGCGCCAAGAAATGGCCATGGCACCACGACACCAAAGCAGCTTTGGCCTGTGGCGAAGGCATCTGGTATGCTGCCTGGTAAACATGTGCCGGTCGCATGCGCTGCTTCGACACGTCTCCTAGCTCGGTACCGCCAATGCCAAACAATCGCCTTCAATATCGCCTTGGCTTTGGCGAGCTATGCACTTGCATGCATCCATACCAATATCTACATGTTCATCAGTAAAAAGAGAAAAACAAAAAGGCTAGCAAGGTGCCAGTTCGTTTGCGAAAGTCGCGTGATAAATGCGCAAAGCTGTGCGCTTTGGTCGAAAGCCATGGTGGCTAGCGGGTGCAGCAGTAGCAGTAGCAGTAGCAGTAGCAGTAGCAGTAGTAGTATCAACATGGCTAGTACACCTTTCTTCCTGTGTACACCACCAGCGACACATAGCTCTGCTCCTGGTTGTACTGCTGCAGCAGGCGGGGCAGTAGCTCGTGGATGGACTGAGGCGACGTGTGGCCAATGCGGGAAAGTCCGTGAATGACATCGCGAGCACCAGCATCGACGCAGTTCCAGCAGAACTTTCCGACAGGACCCGCCCAGTCGCCGATGGGCACGCGATACTCCTTGCTCTGCACGTCTGAAAGGCCAGCAATCTCCATCATCTCTACAACATTGTCCATCTTGTAGTTGTCCACCAGCCGCTCTTGCATTGCAGCTTCAAGCAGCATCTGCCACATTTCAATGTACTCGCCCTGCTGACCGGGAGAGCCGAGCGACTGACAAATTTCTACCCAGCCGCCCCACGCTGTGGTCCGTACGCACTCATTAATATAGTATTGCTGGCTTTCCAGCGGGACGGCAATGTTGAGCAGGCGATGGCGAACATAGTCAAAGTGGCTGTCTGGATATGGAATGCGCGGCACTGTGCGGTGAATGCGTTACCAGGCGCGCACGTGTCATAGTCGCCCACCATCATCCAGCACTCACCACCTCGCAGGTTGAAGGTTGTAAACGTGCAGTTGAGCGGCAGGATAACATCATCTGGCATTGGCTTGGTGTCCAGGCCAAAGAACTGAGTGTTTGGCAGTTCTTCAGCCAGTTCCTGTTGCCAACACGCTACATGTAAGTGAAGTGAATGAGGCAAGACTAAGGCTAACCAATCTACCATCATCCAGACAGGACAGCTGGCGCCAACATCCAGCACGCGCTTTGGCTCATCGATCGGAGCCATACGTGCGGAGCCTGTGATGGTAGTCATGAGATAGTGGTGTGAAATGAGCCTGCACACGCCAGCAGCAGGCAGTCAGTCGCCAATTCATGCACGCGTCGCGCACGTGCAATCGCTCACGGGTCAACGGCCGGAATGGGGTCGGAGAGCGGCTCGAGCACCACTTCCTCCTCGCTGCGCTTATTGCCTCGCTTGGTAATGATGCGCATAATAGCATTGTTGCGATACCTGGGACCATCGCGACGACAGTCCTCGCCGCTGCCAGTGCTGCCAGAGGCGGAGCCTCGTGTTTTGGAGCGCGACCCTGTGGGTGTGCTCCCTCTAGACGAGTCGGACCAGGAGCGGGAAAGTGGCGTGCCCATGATGCAGCGGCGCCTATAGTCAGTTGCCGAGTGTAGTGTATGCGTTGGTGTGGGCCAAGGGAAAGGGCGTATATCGCATTATAGATCGGCAGAGGCGGCCGTAAATGGGTGACACGTGCTCGCACTGTAAGTCTCCACGGGCAAAAGACGGGTCTTCAAGGTGTAGCAAGCGCTGGCGGTGAATAAAAAACGCAAACAATATAACGCAGCTATGTATGGTGAATACGATGGCTTCCGATCGACGTAGCGTTGTCGCTTATAGGACCGCGCGCATCAATCGGTACAGGAGCCGGTCCAGTACTCGGTAGGAGATACAAGTAAAGGGAAAGGTAAGTGTGCAGGGCCAAGTGTGCGGGCACCGAGCTGTGCAAACGACCGGACATGCACACACAGCAAGCAGAAGGAGGGAATGCTATCGGCCGAGGCGCGGTAGCGCGTAGCTGCCTTTTATCTCGGTGAACGTGACGACAGCACGCTTGGATAGACCGCGGATGACACTGCGTTTCAGGCAGAGGCCAGTCTGTGTGCAACTGTACAAGCAACTTGCGCCTGCTCTGTCATCGCCATTGGCCGGGTACGGGCCATCTGAATAATCCAGCAGTGGCGCACCACGCTTCCACGCGACAATACCGGGCCATACCAACTAGGCATGGCGCTTTCCAATTAGCAGCATGCTCCGGTGCCGCGTGATACAGGCTAGCTAGACCTTGCCGTTTGACGAATATTAGATAGGGAAGGTGCTTGTGGAGGCAGAGCGCAGCGCTACAAGGCTGTGATGGCCTTTGCGTGCAGCATTGCATGCATGCGGGCCACACTGTGGAGTGCGTCGTCTTTGTGCAAGCCGACTGACTGGCCATGGCCACGCTTACTGCTGCTGTGCACCGATGGCTCCGTTCCGGTGGTCAACTGTGAAATGGAATTGATCTGTTGGTTGGCACAACACAATCGGTATGCGACGGTTGGGCATTACAGCACTTGTAGAGCACGCGGGCTGCGTAGCTGGCACTGATTGGGCAGTCCTTTGCCAGACTGCTGTCGGCGTGAGAGCGTCTTGCAGCTATGACTGGCAATTCGTATTTTCCAGCAAATATCTTTCGAATGGTCTGGAATCCTCCGAGGGCTGGGCGCACCACAAAACGTGCACAGCTTGTGCAGTGGTACGAGCAACAACCATTGTCGGTGCTATTCTCGGTTAGCGAATCATCGCTGCGTCGGTGAGCGCTTGTTTGGTCAAAGGGCCAGTTGGCGGTTACTGGACACACACACACACCATGGTGCCACTGGCAGTTTACTTGCGTGCTAGCGCTGTTCATGGCCGCATCATGGCACTGCCGTTATAAAATATCAAAATATTACGCTTAGCGGATAAGCAAATATTGATGCGTTAATGCCGCACGGAAGTTACGGTGCGACGTGGGCGTGCCCGTGAAAGCAGGCGTGCACCAACCTCACACATGCATACGTTCCACCCGGCCCTAGAGTAAATTTATGGCCAGCGCCGTGAGGCAGCTGCGTTTTGCCACCAGCACAGATAGCGGTGCCGTGCATACCTCCTACTTGGTATGAAATGAGGACAGTTCCAGGAAAATAGTGACTGCTAGCCTTTCTGGGCTGCAGACGACTGCATTGAAAACAGTCGACCGAGCCGCTATCCTCTGCGCGACACTTTAGCAGACTTGAGCAGAAAAGGGTCGCATGCGTACAAGCCTATTTTGGACACCTGCCGATTGTTCAGATGACGATATCCCTCACTGCAAGCGGAGGAGGCCTGTAAAAGCCATTGGTGTCTGCCCTGGCCGCCCATTGTTTTAGCGCCGCCTGCTTTCTTACCCACGTGATGCACATGACCGTCAGCGTTGGTGCATAAAAGCACGCCTTGACTTTCACCCCAAAGACCTGACGACACATTATCTTATGACATCACTCGGCACAGTGTGTGCAGCCAACGGACGTGCTGATTCGAGGCCTATGCGCACCAAGTCTAGCCAGTCTGGTGTTAAAAAGCAACTTGCGAAGGTTGCGACAAATTCTCTCTTCTATTAGACGTTGTTACGGCATCTGGCACAGTCTGCGGCAGCTGCGCGCACAGGCTGCTAGGCTG
>KZ992797.1:0-16011 GCA_003614735.1 Thamnocephalis sphaerospora | reverse complement strand
GGATAGCATGCCGCCTCTCCGGCTAGCTGGCCAGGAGTTGCAGACGACGGACACAATCATCTACCTCGGGGTTCCCGTGAGCACCGCAGGTATCAACACCGATGAGTGGGCCCGCCGGGCTAAGCGCCGGGCAAAGGCAGCTGCGGCCAACCTGCGGCGACTAGGCCTACATCGCCGCGGTCTCAAGTGGCAGCAAGGCGTGTTTCTGTACAAGATCTTTGTCCGGCCGTGCATGGAGTACGGGCTGGCGCTGATCCCGCCGACGAAAACGCTGCTAGCTGAGCTGGATCTGATCCAAATCAGTGTGCTGCGGAAAGTCACACGCTCCTATGCAAGCACAAGCCACGGAGTCTTGTTGCGGCTGGCAGGCTGCACGGACATGTGCAAATGAAAGCCAACATACGCCAATTTATGCGCTACAAGCCTACAACTAGCCACCAACATACGCATGATCCAGCATGCAAACGCTAGTGCTGCTTGACGTCAGCTGCGGAAATGCAGCGTATCAAAATGCCGAGACTGTAGAATGGCGGTTGCTGGTAAAGACTGCGTACTTACGAGCTCAGCGCATTCATGTGCGGCTTCATCTTTGCCCACACTCCCTGCATAGAGCTTGGCACCGTTGCACTTTGAGCAATGCTACCCAGTACATCGCTCGATATTTGGGTAATTGAAGATCGCATTTCGAATTTCGGCACCATGAGCATCTTCATCAAAGCAAGCAGGCGTGCGCTGTTGGGAAACACAATGTCCTTGCAGCTATTCACTCCCGTGTCGCGAATCTTGAGCATTTCACCCTTCATCTGATCGTCGGTCCAGACTACAGCCTTTTTGGTGCTTGGATCGTAGCCAAGACCATAGGGAGGTGCGCCAGCAAATGATGCGTAAATTGTGGCACCGGTCATCCACGAATCGCGTGCATATTGGTTCACTAGTTTGCTCGAGTAGTCTTCTGGCGGCCTGTAGCCGTGCGTTCCACCCACCGAATACCGCATCGCTGTTTCGGCCATCTGTGCCGAGTCAAAATTGGTGATAATGACTCTGGGCGTATTGTTTACAGTGCGAGCGATGATGATGTCTGCCGCGCGGAACGTATCGCTACGTGAGCGTTGCGCGCGTGCGGGTAGTATGTGTATTTGGGCCCTTACTCGCTGGTTCGATATTGCCGTGCACCCAACCAAGGCGGTGCATATACTGGAGTGCTAAGAGTTTGGGAATTACCATTGTGTGCATTAGCTGCTTGCTATGCCATTCGCACTGGCTGCTGCATACCTTTGATAAACTGCGCAAAGATTCCTGGTAAAATTTTGTCTCGCTGCGTAAACGTCAGCATGCCAGCAAATTGCCGAAGACTGATGCCGTTGAGTCGCTCAAGGATCACACAGTGCATGCCATTGGCCGCCCTTTCTTTACTCAGGATGCGAACAAATGCACTCTTGACACTCGCATGAAACCCATACTTTTCAGGGCTGTTTGCATGAATAGCCTAAAAGTGGGTGTGCGCAAGTGTGTAAGTAATGCGACGCGGGAATAGCCTTACACCACCGTGTACTTACATCAAGCGCGTCTTTCTCCGCCTTGGACCGCTCTCCATCCTTCATGCATTTGAGAAGGCAGCGCTGTCCTTTGTAGGTCGCAAATGTCGTGTATACTTTTTCATTCGTCCAAAGTAGATGCTTTTTTTCAATGACAAGCCCTTGTATG
The DNA here is from genome assembly GCA_003614735.1 of Thamnocephalis sphaerospora. Taxonomy (NCBI): domain Eukaryota; kingdom Fungi; phylum Zoopagomycota; class Zoopagomycetes; order Zoopagales; family Sigmoideomycetaceae; genus Thamnocephalis; species Thamnocephalis sphaerospora. The sequence goes on along the minus strand of KZ992797.1, from coordinate 14,307 downwards.
CCAAGTGCATTTTGAGCGTATGGCTTTGCGTTCCTTCCGCTTGGTCGCCAGTTGGGCGGTATGGGCCCCATGCGATTTGACGGCGGCAAGCGGCCGGCTGAGGTGCCAGGCTCATTCAATGGCAACGCGAATGGCGCGATACCTGGCCTGCTAGGTGCTAGTGTCATCACAGGAAACTGCGCAGGACGGCCAAAGTTTGGTGGGTGGGTTGGCACGGGCCGCAGCAGCGGGACTGCCGAGCCTGTATCTTCAACCAGCTGCTGTAATAGCACTGTGTGCGGAGCACCAAGAAGCCTTGCCGGCTGACTAAAGGCCGACGGGCGGGTTGGCGTTGGCTGCTGGGATAAAGCAGTTGGATCGGCGGCGGTAGTGGTGGCGGTGACAGTGGAATCCGGCAGTGTGGCCGCCAGCGCATCGTTAGACCACAAAACCAGAAAGGCGGCAGCCATTGCTTTGGCATATGTGCGCATCGTGAAAGGTGTTTCTATAGCAGGGTCGTAGCTGGTGAGCGGTGAATCGTAAGGTGAGACGTAGGCGCTACGCGGGCTGTGTCTCACGATCGTGTTGGCAATGCTATATACCTGCGCGCAGGCGCCGCCACGTGGAATCATCGGCGGTTTCGTCGTGGTACCACGTGATACATAGCGTTTTAGATTGACAATGGTTGAGGTGGAGCAGGCCAAAAATAATGAATGAAAATGTCTGTTTGGAAATCGCTCTTATGACGACTGAACCACCGGAGCATACTCGCTATCTTGCATGCTGTGTGGTTTGGCTAATGTCAATATTGTTTGCCGATTGTTCTAGCATTTGCAAAGACAGCAGTAAAAATTGGAATAGCAAACCAGCAAGCACCTTAAATGGGTGCGCGCTTGTATATCGGACACTATTGGGCCAACAATTAGGTTAAGACAAAATGCGCCTGCTTTTCTCTTTCTGAGCGAACAAACTGACTATTACATTGGTGCACGCGGAGCCCGACATCCTGTGGCGATGATTCACCTGAAGCGAGGTCACAAGAGCCGTGTAAAGTGTTGTAAAGTGTACGTCGGGCGACCCAAGCAAAGTGCCAACAACCCGAGCCAAGCGCCGAGCAGAACGGGATCGAAGTGTACATATGTCCAAAAAAGGTAGCAAACCACAAGGTTCAACGCTTTTTTTGTTAGTAGAATCTAACCATATCCGAACGACGCAGAAGCTGCAACGTGTGGGCCTCCAACCGCACGTGTTTTCCACTTTCCATACAAGTATTGCCCACCACAACGAGTCTGCCGAGCAGATGTCCGCATTAGTACACAGACGTCGATCTTATACTAACGCGACGCCATCAAGCTAACGCGAAGGGCACGGACACCGATCCTACAGCAACATGAGGTCGCGAGGCTAATATTAGAACGCGATCAACTTGCTCTTCCCGGCCACCTTTCTTCATGTTGTGGTTAAAAACTATGCGGCCTACGGATCAAAAATTTGGAAACAGCTAGGCCGTGAGGGCGCCACTACATGTTGTGTAGAGTCATTATAAATATTGCTACTACAGTTGTTGTAACGCAGTTGGTGAGCAAATACTCGCAGTGCATATACATGATAGATAGTACGCGCTTGCGTTGCTGTTCAAAGTTGCCGAACCGTGCTAATGGTGTCTGGCGAGGCAGTTTATCTACGCTCCCTTTTACTACTTATTCAGCAAGAACGCACTGCTCACAGTGTCGAGAAGGGTTAGGCACAACATGAAAACGCAGGTTTGCGCACTTTTCAGTGGAATAAAGCATTGAGTGTCGCTCCTCTCTTCAGCCTCATATTTTCGGCTGTATTTGCGTCAGACGCGACTCAAATTTCAGCTGCTTGTCGCCGCTATACGTTCTGTATAGCATACCGTCGCCATCGCTTTGATGCTAGTACGCCAGTTTTACTGCTTACGCGCGTTTGATTTAGCGCGTCTGCGGCCAGTCCGTGTCATGCGCCATAAACCGAGATAGGCGAGGGCGATGAAAAAGAAAGCCCATAGAGCGAGCGCGCAGATATTAGCCCAAACAGAACCCTCGTTGTCGATGCCAAGTCTCTTGATCACAGTCTCTCCCGATATTGGCATGCACATCTCCGTTGGAACGCTTGCACCGCAGTTGATCACCGTGCCCTCAAACTCATTCTTGACCAGGGCGACGAACCCGTACTTCATCAGGCTAAGCCAGTTAATCCAGCGGATCCAAGCAGGCAAATTGGCAATGTTGACAAACATGCCGGAAAAGACGAGCATAGGCATGACAAAGGTCGGTACTACGGTCAGTGCTACAGGCAGTTCCTGGAAAAACGAGGTGGTTGCCAGACCAATGGCCATCCCAGAGAAGCTAATCAGAATCATGGCAATGCAGCTGGTGAAAAACCTGTATATGCTTTCGTTCAGACCGATGAACCAGTACGAGGCTGATATCATCAGTATGGGCGTGATGGTGTAGACTGGGAGCTCAATGCTCATTTTCGAGAAAAAGAATGCTGGAAGCCCATACAGTCCGCCGCGGGCCTCGCGGGCAAATGTCGACCGCTCGTTGAAGAACACGGTGAGAACCGCTTTGCAGCGATGATTACGCGCGTCAGCATGGTACAGCGTGTATCCGCGCATACGCACAGGGTGGCACTTACATACGCCATTGGATAAAACCAGATTAGCCGCAAAGAAGAACAGCACGCCCGTACGGTCCTGAATCTGCGCATTTTGGTCGCGATCCGAAATGCGCCAGAATACAATGACAAAAACGGCAGCAAACACTAGCGTCTGCACAAACTTCATGCCAAGTACCATTCTGTCGCGAAAGGCGTGGCGGACGGCACGGCGCAGAATAACCGGAAACTGCTCAAGAAAGGTACTCTTGTACTTGTGGTTTTGATGAGAGAATCCACCAGAACATGGGTTTGCTGCGGTTATTCCAATCGCGCAACCTTCAGGGGTGGTGGGCCATACGTCGAGTAAGCGTTCAACACACTTGCGCGATGCTGCAACGTCGCTTGTAGACTTGGCGTCACGCGCACTGCTCAAAGTCGCTTCTGTCATACTGTCATCTCCAGAGTCTGTGTTGCTGGTCAAAGTGGCGTAGAAGATGGACATGAAAAAGAAATCCGCTGGATTAGAGTATTGCGGGCACGCATGACCCTGGTTTGCAAAGTAGCCAACAGAGTGCTTAGCCGAACCCATGTAAAGCACGCGACCATTAGACAAAATCATCAGGTCGTCTATCAGATGGAATATCTCAGATGAAGGTTGATGCAGCGTGGTAACGACGGTGTATCCTGCCTCTGCCAGCTGCTTGAGATAGCAGACTACTGTGTAGGCGGTAAATGTATCCAGGCCACTTGTTGGCTCGTCCAAAAAAAGAATTGCTGGATTGCTGACCAGCTCCATCGCAATGCTGGTACGCTTGCGTTCGCCACCACTGATGCCTGCAATGCGGTCGTTGCCGATAAGCGTGTCCGCTGCGCCGTTTAAATGCATAAATGACAGCAGATCATTGACGCGTTTGTTCTTGGCATCTAGCGATATTGTCGATGATGTGCGCAGCTTTGCTGCTAGCATGACGGCTTCACGCACCGTCATTGTATGAAGGATTATGTCATCCTGGTAGACATAGCCGGCCATCTTGCGAATAGTTCGACCGGTAGTGAGCTGACCGTTGATCAGCATTTCGCCGGTGAGCTCACCGGCGCGCGTGGTTGGCTCGCCAGCCAGTGCACTTAAAAGTGACGTCTTTCCGGACCCAGATGAACCCAGGATTGTCGTCAGTCGCCCGGGTTGAAACACCCCAGTTATATTGTCCAGGATGATTTTAGGGACAGTCTTTTTAGTGGTGGGGTCTATGGTGGGCACGCTATACGTCAGATTGCGGAAGACCAGCTGTAGTTCTTCGGCTGGTTTGGTGCAGTGCAGCGCGTCACTCGACAATTCAATGCGGGCGTCACATGGCCCTTTGTCAATTGCAATAATGTTCGCGTTGAGGAACATGCTTTTGGCGATATGGACAATGTCAACTAGAGCGCGGAAAGAGGGTTATGTGGCTGCACACACGCTTTTGCAAGCATGTGCATATGAAATATGCTGCGTCAGGGTAGCCCATATGCAAATGGGCGGGGATGGCGAAATATTATTTATGTTTGTCCGCCCCTTCGACGTTGAGCTCTCAGCAGTGCCAACTCGGCATACAGGATGGCTAGACCAGGACAAGGGGCATGGCCAAGCACTCCCTTCGATACCCACGTCAGTCATGCACACCGTCATCAGGGGCAGCCTTACAGCTATATATCTCCTTTGTTATTGCAGTGCCACTGCATACCGCGCAACTGCTGGCGCCAAGCTCAATCCAAATTGCCTGCACATGCCGGTCGCCGAAAATCAAGCCTGTGCCGCGCTGCAGCTAGTCTGTGCTTTTCGCACCGCCGCCGAGCTATTGCGCTTTTTGCCAAAAATAAATGCACCATTGCTGACATTCTGACCACCCACTAGTACCGTCGCCTTGTCCATGATCTCTTGCGGATTTGACATGCGAAAGTTTGCGGCAGATTGGTCGCTGATGACGCTAGAATATGCGCCATGAAATCGCCACACGTGAGGTGGGCATGACGCCGCTGGTTTCCGCATTGATCTGTATAACCACATGCCAGTAAAAGTTCAACGATAGACAAGAGGCGGATTTGATGCATTGCACTTACCTGGCCGGTCAAGCGCGTGCTGAGCTCACATGTTATGGCAACTGCAAAACTCGTGCAAGCAGCACACGTGTCTTGCCTTCCAAACATTGCCATCTAATGCACCATCTTGTGCTGTTTATCCCGCATTTCTGGCTTCCGAGCAGAATATAGCCGCTGGCAACGGACAGTAAGCTATGCTGCTGTTTTGCTGTGGCTTTTCTATCTACCCGTCAGCCAGTGTTGCTTGGCGCCTATTTATGCGACCACGTTCCCTTCGCTTCTTTGGCTCTCCGTTTTGACCGCCGGTCAGTTCAGCTCCATTTTGGGGCCACCTCTAAGCCATTAACGGCTACAGCACAAAACTTTGCCGACGAGTACCGACGACAAAGGCATTTAAACGCGCCGACACACATACCAGGCAAGCAAATCGTACGCATTTCTTCCATCCTTCCTCCACAGTCACGCATACGTACACACTTGCATCTCTGCCCTATCGCGGCCTGCTCAGAGTACGCCAGTTTACGCCTGCCAAACAGCGTTTCCCGTAATTCAGCCAAAGACACTTGCACTCGCTGACCGGCTCTTCCTCATCTCTGCACCGGATTTACAGCAGCGCATTTGCTGCACAAAGTGCATCGCACTTGCACCTCGCACTATAACTAGCCGTCACGACCTCGGATATTACGCTCCAAAGCTTGGGCTGTCGAATCTGACAAGGCCGTGCATAGCACGAGATCACTATGCGACTCGCCTTTCTGTTCAACGCTGCTGCCGTTACCTTGGTTGGACTTGTCCTTTTCGGCCTGTCCACTAGCTCCGCTGCCGCTGCTGCTGAAGCAGATGCGGTGCTCATGAAGCTGGTTTGGCAACGAAATGTTTACGATTTATCCCGAGTTTCGCTTCAGAGTACCATCCGGCATGACACCAATACATACTGTGGACACTCGGGGTCGCATAGATGCCATCCGAGTTGGCTACGATCGGGAGAAGGTGTTTTACGATGTTGAAATTGCGTATCCCAAGGATAGCGCCATGCCTCAGTCTCTGGTATTTAAAAAGTACGCGCTGGACAGTGCCGCCGTTGCAGACACCAAGCGGCTGGTGATATACTACACTGCGCGCGGCAAGCCCAAATCCTATGAGATTCACAACCAGGATGACACTAGCGTGCTTGTTACCGTAGATTATAGCAGACTATGGGGCGCTGGCAAAATGCACATCAAAAGTCGGCCTAGTGGTATTGAGGGGACGCTTAAAGGCGCAAAGTCGTGGGATGCCCGTCTAGTCACATTCTCCGTGGAGTTTGTGGATTTGCCTTTGTTTGTCCGCAAATCAAGAAACGTCAGGCATAGTGCATAACCTCTCTGCCTCTGTTTGCTGCATGACCGCCGAACCTTCGATACTGTAATTTTGCGGCGTGAAATCGATCGTTTAAAGGCATCTTGACGTTTATACCGTTTATGAAGAGACATTGACTAGCAAAGGCCAGCAATAGCGGTGTTTTGTCTGCATCTCTAAATGACGACGTGGGTTGCCTTTATTTTGAGTGTGCCAGACACGAGAGATCGACAAGAATACTAGGCACTGGCCACCTTTGGGCCAGGAGTAAGCGGAAGACTCACGCCGTCCCACGGCGCAATCTTCTCTAGTGCAAAGTTCTCTTGATCCGGCAGCACATTTACCAACACGGTGGCGTATCTGCCTGCGTGCATGACCTGGAGGTCTGTCACCGCATACAAAGTCTCTATCCTGTAGTACTCAAGTCTTTCGTTGTTTGTCGTGAAACCGGTTTCAACCTTGGTGTCCGGGTAGATGTTGAAGGGAAGGTCTCGGATTGCAACGGTATCAATCTTGTTCGAGTCAGCACCCCATTCGATGTCCAGCTTGCGAACAGCCTTTTTGTCGGTGCCGATAAAGTCGATACCAATGGTGCGCTCCTTATCGTCCTTGCGGTAGACGGGCTGCGTACCATCCGGCTGATAAAAGGCAAAGTACGGAATGGTCTGAACGTGCTGGTTGCCACGCTTATCCAAGAGCGTTTTGACCATGGGCAAGGAAATAGGAGCTTGTCCCTCTGGCGTTCGCTGTATAGCCTTGATGGTAGGCACCGACAAAGCGCTGACGAGCGACTCAGACAGGTAGAGGCCGGCAAAGATTGTAAGTGTCGTACGGAATAGCGAGGTAAAATGCATATTGTCTATCGTAGTGTCGTGTAATTGCGGTATCGTAAGGGTGAGTGATTGGCGATGCAAGTGGTTATAGCAGAGGAGCCGGGAGTGGTGTGGTGTGGTGTGCAGAGCAAATGATATTGCACTAGACGTAGCGAGGCTTATATAGCAGGCCGAGTACTCGCGCCTGCCCGCGTAGATATCATAGCCGTGCCGGCAACAGCATCATTGGTTGCGCCATGAAAACTTTCCGCCAACGTGGAGAGGACCTGTATGTGATGGCATGGCAGATGCAGAGTTGGCGTGAATCTTTGACCACTATGTCTGCGATGGCGGTTACTTTTAGTCCGGTTGCTGCTGCGAGTAGTATTGCGTATACTGTTTCTTGCCGCCACAAGTTCATGTGAGCAGCAGCAGCAGCAGCAGCAGCAGCAGCAGCAGCAGCAGGATAGGGTCGCAGCATTTGTTGGTTAGCTTATTGATTTGCTTGCGCAGTTATGCTAGGGTCGCGCCTTGTACCAATTGCGTCACATAATCTGTGGCCCAGCGATACGATACAGCGTCTCACATCAGTTCTTTTTCACCAAGTGGTGCCCGTAAAGTTGGCAGACAACACGCACACTGACAGCGCCAAGTGGTAACATGCGGTATGTTCCAACAGCCACATCTAGCGTGGCAGCCGATATCCGGGCGTAGAAGGTTGTGCAGCCGTGTGCGATAGCTAGATAGTAACTTGGCGTGATGATAAAGCGTTGGCTATCCAGAAAGACACTGATGCATAGTATGCAAAGAGCGGAGGGTGCGCAAAGCTAGCGTGGATGTACATGGCGTGCTGGCTTGAGATCGCAATGGCAGATGATGTGGCGTACTGTCGACTTTTGGCATATCTGCCACGACCATAGGCAGCGTGTTTGATGCAAGCGCTGGGTGGCCGCATTGTCTGAAAACCATGGCCTCTTACGCGCCACTTTCCGAAAATGATCAGTAGCTGATGCATTGCCATGCAATACTGCGCAATCTGTTGCTTTGACGCGTCGCCTATGATTGCCGCATTCTGTGTACGTGCCTCGGGCTCATCTGCTGCACTTGCGCATTTGCAAATCATCTCATGCTGCTCAGCAACAGTTGCGCTTCAGTGTGCTCGTATACAACAAAGGTTGGCAGTCGCTGGCTGGCTATAGCTGCTCATGCCAGTAGCATGCTATGACATCATATCCCGACGCCATTTGGTCCGGCTGCTCATCATAAGCATAGGCTGTGCTTGCAAGTGGTGCACGCTCACCTTCGTGGCTATCGCATGGTCTACGGCAGTGACTAGCATAACATAGGCGCAGACATCGCCATACTAGTGCTATTTGCAGTGCAGCCACTCCATGAGTGGTTACAACAGGCGTGCATACGTGCACAGACATTTAGCGGGTGAACATGGGCGGACACGTGCTGCTTTGTGTCTTTGGCCCAAGGTGGGTCGACCAGCTGAATTGCACGGTTTCGCCTGCTACTGCTACGGCACAAAGTTTGCTGTTGGCGTGGAGGCAGCACAGGCACAAAAGAGCCGATCACGTACGGCTGATCGTCGTCCTACCGGTGAGCTCATGTGCCGCATGCTGCACTGCACCCGTCGCAGCCTTGTCCATCATCCGCTATAGGCGGGTGCCACGTGCCAAGCAGAGGAGGGAAATAGCCTCGAGACACGTCTTTTCCTGCAGCCGCCCATCTGTGACATCATCTGGTTCTTGGCGACACACCACTTGCGCAAAACCAAGCAAGGTCGCCAGCCTACTTTTCCCCTCGTCATTCCCTTTTCATTTCGTTGCATTTGACGGTCACCTCTGGTCTTGCACTTTACTCGTTGCTAGGATGAGCTGGTAAGGCGTACAGTGGCGATGTGCGGATGGTAAGTGACGCCCGCTCATGTCTGCCACAGGAAAGGATTAAAGAAGAATCTGGTGCGGCTGCCGGCCATGCTGAGAGAGTCGACAGGCCGCGCGCAAGGTAGGCGCAGCACCGCAATGAGAGAGGCTTGGTGAGAGGGCTGACGGCTTGCGCGCAGAGACGCACGACGCCGAGTACGACTACCTGGCCAAGCGCTTTACCGACTTTCAGAGCAGCGCACAGCGCCTAAACAAGGATGCTACGGTGTATCGCGATGCCATCAAGGGTGAGTCTAAGATCAGCCGTGTAGGTGTGTGCATGCTCTAACGCAGCTGTGCTAATAACGCGCACGCGCGCTGCTCTGTAGGTCTCCTGGAGCACGAAAAGGACTTTGCCGAGACGCTCTCAGACTTGTATCGCCCGCTGACGACAAATCCTACTGAATCGGGCCAGGTGGACGGCCAGCCCGTTGGCGGCCAGGCCAATCCGCAGGCCATGCAGGCTGTGGAGCAGTATGTCGACGTGATGCGCGAAGTGCACCGCATCGTGTTGCCGGAGCTGGTGAGCAATTGGCGCGCGCACTTTTACCACCCGCCGACGCTAATCGCTATGCGGTTTAGACTGCTTTGGATACCAAAGTTATCGCGCCGACCAAAGAGCTGCTCCAGGTGATCAAATCGGTGCAAAAGACGATGGAGAAGCGCGACCGCAAGCGCCTTGATTACGACCGCCACAACAGTACGTTCCAGTCGCTCAGCCAAAAGACGGAGCGTAGCCTGAACGATGAGAAAAAGTACCGCCAGGTGGGCCACATTTCGTTGGCGCAGCCAGTCTCTGCACCGCAGCTAACATTGTACACACCTGCTGTAGGCGGAACAAAGCGTCAACGAGGCATCGGATGTATTCCAGTACATCAACACGCAGCTCAAGAACGAGTTGCCGCAGCTGCTGAACCTGCGCATTCGCTTCATCACACCATGCTTCAGGTCGTTTTGCCAGCTGCAGGGCAAGATCAACACGCAGATACACACGCAGCTGCAGCAGCTTCTTACGCTCGCCAGCGTCGACTATACGCACACGGCGACGGATGGCTATCAGATGCGCAGCAAGGAGGTGGAAGAGATTCTCACTTCAATTCAGGGCATTGCCGGCAACAGTAAGCTCGCGAGTGGGCGCGCATAGCATAGGAATGGCTGACTGACACTTTGATGCTGTGTCAGCAATGTCGCTTTCGCGTAGCATGTCTCGCCCACCCAGCGGACAGTCGTCGCAAGTAGGCAGTAGGACTGCCTCGCGCATGGCTAGCCCCTTCCAGTCGTCCGGCAAAGGATCGCCCAGCGTTGGCCCCGATGCCGCCACTCCGTTGGCTGCACCCAATGTCCGCGGAGAACTAGGCGGCGTTTCGTCACCGCTTGCCAAGGGTATGCCGGCTCTGCCGCCCAAGCCACCCGGTGCATCGCACGCAGGGCACGTCATTGCACTATACGACTTTAACGGACAGTCGGACGGCGACTTGAGTTTCCGTGCGGGCGATCGCATTGACATTATCACGCGCACCGACAAGACCGACGACTGGTGGACCGGTCGGGTAGGCCACAAGACGGGCCTCTTCCCAGGTGAGCGACCGAGACTGACCACGTATCGAGTGTCTGCAACTTGCTGATGCATTGCTTCCGCGCGGACGTGATAATGCCCAGCCAACTATGTCAAGGACGACTCTGGGCCATCCGTGCCAGCAGCCGGCAGTAGCAGCCAGGGTGCGCCAAATGCCGGTGATGCCTCGCCACCGCCGCCCTACGCTGCGGCGTCTGCTTCTCCCAGCGTTGGATCCAGCACAAGCACGCCGGCGGTGGTCGACGAGAAGAAGCGAGCGCCACTTCCAACCATGTCGTCCTTTGGAGATGTCGTGTCGGCCGCCACTGCCAGCCGGTCGCCTTTCCACGATGCTAGCGAGCACACACCGCACGCGTCCCACGTTGTAGCCCTGTTTGATTTCCCAGCGCAGCAGCCCGGCGACCTTGGCTTTCGTCGGGGTGATCGCATCGAAGTGCTAAATCGCTCCGACAACGTCGAGGACTGGTGGACGGGCCGACTCAACGGCAAGGAAGGCATGTTCCCCGGTAAGTGTGGTAGCGTGGCCACGAGGTGGGTCACAGAGAGCCGACCAGCTGATGCACACGCGTACGCAGGTAACTACGTCAAGGACGCGTAAGCAGTGATGTTTGTGTTGGGCATTGTCCCACAGAGCACAACATGGACGTCATCTTTGTATATTGCGATAAGACTGTAGTGGAAAATACATGGCAGGTGAACAGACACACCGCGGGCGAGTGCAAGAGAGCAGGCGCAGCGTGCGCGATAAATTTTATACATGCTGTTGCTGGGTGGTTACGAGGTCAACGGCGACAGCGGCGATGACCGAGGCAGTAGGGGGTAAGGGGACGAGGCACGAGGGGAAGCAAGAATGGAGAAAGCGAGGCGAGGCGCATTAGGGGCATGAGAAGAAGCAGGACGGCGGCGCGCGAAAAGGCGGCCAGCGGCGCCAGCTAGTACATACACACAAACACACACTGACGATGAGCACGCATCGGCACACCGGTGTCTACAGGCAGTGACGCGTCGAGGGTGCCGGCGAACTGGCAGCGGATAGCGCTTCCGAAACGGAGCGAGGCAGATCCAGCAGGTGGCGCATGCGCTCTACTTTGGTAAGCAAGTAGCTGTCCATCTCATTGGGTGTATAGCGCGCCCGGTCCTGTTCTAGCACGTCGTTTGCCACTGGCGGTCGACAGTGCTCGCACGACGTTGACGCAGGTACACCGGTATCGGCCTGCTGCCACCGCTCGGGAATCATCGGCACGCGTTCTACAACACGAATGGAGCCACCACGCTCCAGCTGCTCGATCTTGTCGGGATTATTGGTGAGCAGCCGGCAGCTGGCGCTACCGAGATCATGCAAAATAGCCACGGCCACATCGTAGTTGCGCGCGTCGGCCGGGTGCGACAGCATCAAATTGGCCGCCACCGTATCGTGGCCCAGATCCTGCAGATTATACGCCCTATGCACGCGAATCGCGTGAGTTTGCTGCAGAATGATCGCTACCGTGGGTACCTGCACGTGAGTTTGCCACTTACTTTAGCTTTTCCAGCAGCCCGATACCGCGGCCTTCCTGGCGCAGGTAAACGATGATGCCGTGGCCCTGGCGATGCATGGCGCGCATGGCCTCCAGCAGCTGCTCGCCGCAGTCGCACCGCACCGAACCGAGCGTCTCGCCGGTGAAGCATTCCGAGTGGAGACGCACCAAGGGTGCCTGCTGCATCGATCCCTGCAGATGGCTGCCTTCGCCCACGGCCGCGCCGCGCACAATCCGATCCATCTCGCTTTCGCCAGCGCGCGGCCGCTCTAGCGATCGGCTCCACGCCGTCTGACGATCACCAAACACGATCGCTAGATGCTCCTTGTCATCGCGATCGTTGCGATAGAGATAGACGTGGCACGTGCCGACCGTTGTAGGCAGCCGTGTGCGCACCATACATTCAACGTGCGGCAACGCGTGTGGCGTCGTCGACTCTGGTGGTGACGGCGGCGCTACGATGGCGACCGGTGCTTCGCCGTTGGTGGCCGCGGCGACTGCTGCTGTGTCCAACAGCCGAATCGACGATGGGGCCGGGTACGCAGCCAACTTGGGCCGTGCGTTGCCATTCCCCAGAGTCTCAGCAATCTGCGCGGTGGGCGCAAGCTGTAGGTCACGCCAACCAGCTGCCGTTAGCACGAGTGGCGCGACATCTCTTCCAAACTGTCCGATCGTCGCCCACCCGCCGTCTACTCACCATGTGCATGGCGCAGAAAGGTGCAGGTGAGGTGAGCACAGGCAGACGTGGCTGAAACGTGGCAGCACACAGAGTGTATGCAGCAGTAACAGCAGCAGTAGCAGTAGGAGTAGCGGTAGCAGCAACAGTAACGGTAGCAACACCAACAGGCTAGCGCAGAAAGGTGTGAGCGTCAAAGTAGCCGGCGAAAGAATACGCGGGAAATCGTTGGCGGACCAGTGGTGGTCGGTTGGTCGGTGTCGGTACTTTTATAGCCGGCAAAGCGGGACGCGTACGCGTGTCGGCAGGATTTGCTTGTGATCCTTTGATACACCGCTCGTTCTCAGGCGGATTAGTGAGGCCTGACAAATCCGCTTCCGCCTGACTCATGCTTCACAGTGCCCCCGCCAGGTGGCATTAGCACCGTCAGGGCACGCTAGACTGGTACAAGCTCACGTTCACACTCTATGCGCGCGTGATGCGCCATGGCATCGTGCAGGGACTGATTTGTGAACAACAACAACAAATAGCAGCAGCAGTATCATCATCAGCAGCAGCAGCAGTAGCAGTAGAACCATACGTTTACTGGTATGTGACACGCTTATGCAGCAACACGGCTTCTCCATTCGGTCACCGATTAACGCAGGCGGCCCTTGGCTTCCAAAAACTCCTTGGCCTCGTTGATCTTGGTGGCCATGTACGGTGAGCCACCACGGTCCGGATGGTTCAGCAGCATGATGCGGCGATGGGCTTCCTTGACTTTGCTTTTAGTCAGTCCTGTCTCGCTGTACACGTAGGCACGTACGCGTCAGCCACCGCAATCACACTGCCCGTCTCGCTTGTCCAGGCGCACGTACCGCAGACCGAGAATCAGCGCCGCCTCGCGCCGACTCATGTTGGCGTCAAAGCCGCCCTTGTAGAACTTTTTCAGTGACGCCGCGTTGGCCACCCGCGGCATCTGCTGCCAGCGCTGGAAGCTGCGCAGTGCAAAGCGTCCGCCCAGCGCTACTGCGGCGACGCCAACGCCGATCATCACCGGAGCCGACTGGTTGTCACGCAAGGCGAGCGCCTGGTCAGCTATCGAGACGGCAGCTGGCAACCGTCCGGTCCACCCACCATGTTGCAACTGGTCTCCTGTGGATTCACACTGTGACAGACAGATCAGGGACAACGGCAGACGTTGTAGATCGCGTGTGTATGGGGAGCGGGGAGCACAGGCGTGCGTAGGGTGAGTGTATGCGTTCGAATCGGGCCGACGGACGTGTGTCTGTGTGTGTGTGTGTGTGTGTGGGCGCCTTCCACTTGCACTCGTCGTCACAAGCTACAAAAGGTGAAAAAAGAAGAAAAACCAGCACACCAATACACACACACACTCGCCGTCTAGCTCTTCCTCTTTCCGTGCGTGTGCGTCGCGTCTGTTCTTACTCCTCGTCTTCTTGTCCGCTTTCCCGGCTGCCAGCGCACGGCTAACGCGACGTCATCATGCGGCTTGAAAAGTGCTACTTTTGCTCGTCGACGGTCTACCCAGGCCACGGCATCACGTTTGTGCGCAACGACAGCAAGGTGCGGGCTAGCTAGGCTGTCTGAGCGCTTGCGGAACACAGACTGACTCGCTGAGCGCCGCCATGGCAGATCTTCCGCTTCTGTCGTTCGAAATGCCACAAGAACTTCAAGATGAAGCGCAATCCGCGCAAGATCCGCTGGACCAAGGCATTCCGCAAGGCGGCCGGCAAGGAGATGACGATTGTGGGTGTTTTGCGTGCGCCCTAAAGGCGTCGCT